>BSBM01000247.1:4242500-4535000 GCA_027924585.1 Larix kaempferi
CTGAGTGCCTACTCACCCACTACTCCCGCTCCTGTGTGTCAGCCATTGTCCTATGTGGCTTGTTCGGACTTACCAAACCTACGCTACGGAATTTTTAGACCATAGCTAATTTGACATTTTCAGCATTTTTCTGAGTATGCATGTTTTTCACCGCTCTCTACAAAATGACATACCTAACCATTATTGATGAAATTTTAGGCATAGATAGAGTTTTTTATGCAGATTCCAAATATGTAATTTTTTTTTAAAAATATTGAGATTTTCTAGTTATTTCCTAATTTTCTTGTGTCATCACTCTGTTGGTCAACAAACATACTGTTAGTGTTTATTCCGTAACTTTTTCATTTCACAACCATTTAAAAAAAAAACTTGTATGTTGCACTAGAGGGGACACCGACCTCTACATCCTGTAAAAAATCCATATCAAAATAACTACATTAGGACATTCAAAGGCTGCACCCACATTTGACGTACCATTCTCGAGGTTTGATCACTTACATAATTTAAAAAAATTAAAGATTAAACATTTAATTTTGGAAAAATAGCGTTGCACTAGTGATATGGGTTCTATACATGTATACCAGATTTTGTAGCCTGAAACCGTCATTTAGGCAGTGAAAGGCTGCACCCACAAAAACATATACCCTATCATTTGCCAAAAAAAATAAAAAGTGATTGTTATAAAAAATGAAATTTGACATAGTTATGTAAATTTTCATTACTTAAAACTTATATATTCGGAAACATGACTCAATTTCCTATGTTTCATATTTTTTACTCGATGCAATATATCTTGGGTAAGTATCTCAAAAAAACCAAGTAAGTTGATGGATGCCTGATTTTTCAGTTTTTTATTGCATCTAACGCGCCAAAAGTGACCTTCATTAGCTTGCACATGCCCTAACCTTTCTTATCAAGGTATCTTTTATACAATTACTCACATGGGCTATTTACTAATTACAGTTTGCACATGATTGTGGAAAGGGTCACACTGCCATTTTTTGTTTGGTTATTTTAAATAGTTGTTAACAATAGCTAATGAAATGAAACTTATGATATGTTTGGAGTTTACCTTTAGTTATGATTAAGGATTCGATATTTGTTAAAGCAATATTTACTCTAGATTTGAGTTATGTTTGATATTTAAAATGGGTATCCTTTTAGTAGATGGCATTCCTACTTAGCCCAGTGGGCTAGCTCAAGTTGTTGAGTGTTGTATGTTGTGAGCATAAGGTCTCAGGCTCAAATCCTGTCACCTACCCAATTTTTGGGAATTATTATTTCATTTGCAAAAATACTTTATGTTGATTTAAATTACAAAGTTTTGTAATTATGATCAGTTTTGATCATGGATGAATGTAATTACTGAATATTATTATTTAAATAAATTAATTAGGAGACAAACACCCAAGAGGACTGTTGAATGAGTGTTCACTGAACCACTAGGAGGAATGGAAGCTGTTGGAAGGTATGGGACATATGGCAGCAGTTGCATCACACCACTAACTGTTGGTTATGGGACAACTACCCCTAAAATAGGGCATTCTCCCCCAGGTGGAGGGAGTGAGCAGGCAGCTCATTTAATGACCCAATAACATATAAAAAGGCCTAGGCAACCTATAAAGGCAAATTCGAATTGGGCAGGCAGCTCTTAATCAATATTTCTGCAGAATATTTTCCTCTTGTGAATCAGGTGATTACAAGAGAGATTCGAATAGGGAGGTTAGTGGTGACTGTAATCTTGTGTCTGCATTATTGTTGAAAGGAGCCATAAATGATGGTGCAAATCTATTGGATTGCTATTTATTGAAGATTCAGAAGTGAATTTCTACAGCAAGAAGAAGTCCTCATTCCTGAGTTTCTTCCTCCTGGTGGTTCAGTGAACAAGCTCGGGGGTCCTAGGACAGTACTTGAATGTTTTCAGGAATTGGTTGGGTGGAACAGTCTTCTTGGGCTGTTTGTTGCCCTACAGATTTTCTCAGGTTCTACATAATTTCTAACTTATTCTCAGTAAATAATTCTGCTATGTTTAACTAGTATTTTCTATTTTCCTACTTTTGAAAAGGAATCTAATTCTAGAAATGTTTAAGTCTGAATGTTTAAGTTTAATGTTAAAGATGAATTGATAAACCAATATCCCTATTTTTCCACATGCGGTTTTGAAGCATCGTACTCTAGTAGAGATATGCAAATTAAAATAGATTAGAGGATAGGCAAATGCCAATGATTCAAATAGATAGAACAATGTTTGAGTTTATTTTCATTATGCTGCCCTATACTAAACAGTAATGGAATTGGTTAATAAAATCTAGAAGATCATAATTACTGTAGTGTTTCCTAGAATATAAAATATATTCTTTCTTTGTATATATATATGTTATTCAGTTCCTACATTATAGTTAAATATAGTAGAAATTATGTATGAATATGTATATACATGTTTATTAGAGTTTCACGAAAAACAAACAATGTATAATTTCTGTGTAGATGCATCAAATTGTTCTTATCATTCTTAAGCACAAAAGAAATAGATAAATTCCATCTCTCTATTCATGATATTATGTTTTGCAATTCAATACCATAGCTGCAATTAAGTAGATGAAATTTATCTAAACAGAACCATACATAACAGTCATAATATAGTTCTCTTTTTGCTTAAAGATGAATTGATTTTCATTTAGGGTTTCCAAGTTTATTTCCTAGTTGTACTGTAAAACATTTTTATACTATGTCGATGCCTCATATCTCATATATCTACATTATAAAATTTTAAACATTATGAAGTGTTTTATTTTCAAAATAGAAATATTGCTTTTTACACAGGTTTCGATTCAAGTCTAAATCCTTTACTTTTCGTTTATCAAAAAATTGATTTTTAATTAAATAGCAACAAAACGAGATTTAGACGTGTGTCATCTCTACCATCAAAGAGAACCATTTCACAGTGTTTCTCTTCACAATTATTTCTTTCCACATCGAACACAAACCCTAACCAAGTTTGAAAAACACTTTAGTAACCTACGGCATCAAATCGAACAACATAGACATTTACACATAACATTTAGTATACATCCTTGTATTTTCGAGAGGGTTAAACATTGTTTACACAGAAGACGAGCCCTCGGCTCCATTTTTTTCTTATCTCAAAACTAAGAACCTATGAAGTCGTGGATTCTCAGAATGAGGTTTTCAACACGTTTTTCACAAACAAAAATTTATTACATGGTTTAAAACCATTACTCAACAGTTTGATAGAACCCATTTCTTCTCAAAGCATCGACGAGTCACAGCTCTAGTCGGCATTATAAAATTTACAAAATATAGAAACCAGGAACCTTTTAAAATGAAACGAGAGTTGCGTCACTGAATAATAAGCATGTTTCGAAAGTTCTTCAACTATCAACATCGACAGAGAAACGATGAGTCTTGACCAAGTCTATTACTCATTCTTTGAACTACTTCAACCACCGTCCAAGAGTACTATGAGGGTTATGGAAGACCCGAGGCTTACCGGTGATGACGCACGCTGATACCCTTGCCAAAACGTTACTCAATCATTTCCTTATAACCCTGCAACTGACAAACATTAAGCCCGGAGTTAGTTATCTGATACATTATAAACTGAAAATTTGAAATGCAAATACCCTTTGCTAAAATAAAAGCTTACCTTCATAGCTTTGACGAGAACGTTGTCACGAACGACACCAGGGAGTCATTATCCTCATCCAAACTCTGTGTTTTCTTTCATTTCACTCTTTTTTTCTCAAAAATTATAAATCTTAAAACTACAACCCTTTGAACCAGAGAATCTAACCCTTCAAAACTACATCATTATTACAGTAAGAAAACCTGCAACGTCAACTTCTTTAGAAGGTCTCGAGGTCGAAACCTATCCCATGGCTTCTACCAAAAATTCGGTAGCCTGTCGGCCACCCCAGCCAAAACAATAGCACAATAAACTATTTTTTCCAAGTTCTCAAACCAAAACAACGATGATGGTATGGTTACAAATCTAATGGCCCAAATTCATCACCATCGACGGTCTCCACATTGCCAGTGAACATAGCTTTGGTACAAATGACATCAACAATAAATGCCCAACCTACTTTATAGGTTGACAATGCCACCATGGCACACAGTGGAGCAAGCACAACCTACGCATGGCGCATTATTTTTACACATCGACAAGTATGGAAGCATTCACGTCTACATGGATCGATGGACATCCAACTTGGCAAGGATATGGCACCAAGATTTTAATGCAAGATCAATGCATGAGCTCTACCACAGCTCTAGACCGGCGCCATTTATTGAACCAGCAACCTG
Source organism: Larix kaempferi (assembly GCA_027924585.1). Classification (NCBI taxonomy): domain Eukaryota; kingdom Viridiplantae; phylum Streptophyta; class Pinopsida; order Pinales; family Pinaceae; genus Larix; species Larix kaempferi. The sequence goes on from BSBM01000247.1 coordinate 4,246,827, forward strand.
TCAAGTTTCAAATTAAATGCGTGTCAGCATTCTCGACGTGACTTTAAACCCTGCATTCTTCATGTTAATATAACATTTTAAATTCTCCATAGTATTAGTAACGATATGCAAAGATTTCATTATATTGCTTGCCCTATTTTATTATCATTTCGACATAATACAATGTGGCAACAATTGCAAACTATTTATATAGTTTAGTTATAAATCTAATGTTTGCATTTTATTGCAATGAGTTTTGATATGTATATATAATGTTGATAATAAACCAAGATTCGATATAGTCACACTCCTATATACATAAGACTTTGAATATATCACGATATGGGATGATAGTTAAATAGTTCAAGTCTTATTTTGCAAAATAGTTAATCTATGTGTTGTATTTGTTTATTAGCCAATTGCTACAAATGTCTAGTCTTTGGGAAAGACTACTTTTGCTTACATAAGACCTAAATAATTATAGTAGTGAATATGAATGGTGAACCGTAAGACTTATATAGTTAATCAATAGTGTTGTATAAAACTCACATATATATATATACTATCACATATAGTTTGGTAATTTGGAACAATAAGTTCTCTAGTTTCCTATCCACTTATTTCATGCGATACAATGGTACTGTACCATCTTGGTACTACCAATTAAATGGTGAGAACAAGACAGCTAGTACAATGACGACGACAAAACCAGCTAGCACAATGACGACAATAGAACTAGCTAGTATAATGATGACTACAGTGACGATGTTTACTTGGGTTGATTTTTCTCAGATACAAGACGAACCTTGGAAAGTTGAAGAGTAAGCACGTGAATCGTACCTGTATGCTTTTACAATTGCAACAGTCTCTAATTATTCTATTTTATTTTCAAACGATGAAGTTGAACTCATGTGAAATGGAATTTATTGCAATCATGAAACTTCTTACCTGTCGTCTGCACATAGAATAGGCCCAATGTTTTAGCGTTACAACTAAGTAAGCTTCGGGGTCCCTCATAGGACTCCCTTGGACATCAAAGAAGCAAACTGCCAGTATCATCTCAAATAAAAAGTATCTTATCACATTTCTAACCTGGCATTTCATCATTACATTAATCATACTTATCATTGCATTGAAAAGTGTCGCATCAAAAGTCTAATCTAATCATGCATTTGACTATCTTAATGGTAGTTGTTACAAATGTAATTAAGTTTTCACTGTCGCATTAGTTTCATCAGAAATTTATTTGTGTTTAGTACAAACAGTTGTTTAGTTAACGTTGTTACATTCAATAATTATTATTTTCCGCAATTATAAATTATCGTAAACAGCTTAAGTACCTTTGAAGAGATTTTCCGCAATGGTAAACAGCTTAAGTACCTTTGAAGAGAAACCAAAAATTCAAAGGTACTTAAGCTGTTTACCATTCAGCATTAAAGACAGAATTGAGTATGACAGTCCTAAAACATTAGAGGAGGCTATGAGAAAGGCAATTTTCTGTTATGATACAAATCGGAAGAGAGAGGGTATGTCTAATTGGAAAAATCATAAGCGCAACAATTTTGAACACAAGAAGAAAAATTTCAGATTCAATGGAAATTCCGGATTCCAAAGAAAGAATTTTTAGAATCGAAATTCCCAAGGGAATAATTCCAGAAATAATTCACAGCAGAATTCTACAGCACCCAGAAATGCATCTAATACTGCCAAGACTAGTGAGCCAAAGACACATATTAAATGTTTTGAATGTCAAGGTTCCCATTATGCATCAGAATGTCCCTTAAGGAAGCGGAAGACAAACAACATCAACTCTATACAGACTGAACCTACTATTGGAGACGTAGCAAGGAAGATGCCAAGAATTAACGCAGCACTTGAAAACAGGCAAGCAGATCATCAAATCTCCATGGTAGAGATTGAAGGTACGATATATGACCATCCTGTTACTGTTTTAATTGACCCATGTGCTAGTTTAAGTTATATATCACCAGATGTTGTGGAAAATCTTAAACTAAAAACTGAAAAGTTTAGTAAATCATGGCTAGTTAGACTAGCAACTGGAACAAAGAGGAAAGTATCATATTTTATAGAAAACTGTGTGTTGTCCATGAATCATTTACAAACATGAATCAAGTTGAATATTCTACATTTAGGTTCTTATGATATTATCATTGGGATGGACTAGTTAGAAGCCCATCATGTCATCCTAGACTGTTATGGAAAAGGTTTTATATGCTTAAATGATGAAGGGAAAACTGTAGAAATAAAAGGCATTCCAAGGAAGGTAACCCTTAGACAAATTTCAGCCATGAAAGTTAAGAGGGCAGTTAGGAAGGGATGCCAAATGTTTGCAGTAAACGTGGTAAACGATGAGATTATGGATAAAGAGGACAAACTGAAATTAGAGGACATACCTGTCCTAAAAGATTTTAAAGATGTATTTCCTGAGGAGATTCCAGGATTACCACCCAAAAGAGATTTAGATTTTACCATAGAGTTGATACCAGGAGCAGTACCAAACTCTAAAGCTCCATACAGAATGAATACTGGAGTTAAACGAATTAAAATCGCAGTTGAAGGAACTTATTGACAAGAAGTATATTAGACCAAGTGTGTCTCCTTGGGGAGAACCTGTCATCTTCGTTAAGAAGAAAGATGGAACATTAAGACTATGCATAGATTATCGCTAGCTTAATGAGATGACGATCAAGAATAGGTACCCGTTTCCCCGCATAGATGATCTATTTGATCAGCTGCGTGGAGCAACAATATTTTCGAAGATCGATCTAAGATCAGGGTATCATCAAGTAAGGGTTAAGGACGAAGATATTTTTTAAAAAGCTTTCCGAACTCGGTATGGACATTACGAGTTCATAGTCATGTCGTTTGGCTTGACTAATGCCCCGACTGTATTTATGTGTTTGATGAATAATATTTTGCATAAGTACTTAGACAAGTTTGTTGTTGTGTTTATAGACGATATTTTAGTGTACTCAAAAACCAAAGAAGAGCATGATGAACATTTACGATTTATCTTACAAGTATTAAGAGATCATCAATTGTATGCCAAATTTAATAAGTGTGACTTCCACAAAGACAAAATTCAGTATCTAGGACACATAATTTCAGCAGAAGGAATCTCAGTTGACCCCGACAAGATAAGGGCCATTAATGAATGGCCGGTTCCTAAAGATGTGTCGGATGTAAGGTCATTTATGGGCATTACGGAGTATTACAGAAATTTTATAGAGAATTTTTCAAAAATTGCCAACCCCATAACTTCCTTGCAAAAGAAAGGGAAGAAATTTGTCTGGGATCAGAAGTGTGCTGACAGCTTTAAGAAATTAAAAGAACTATTGACGACAGCACCTATCTTAAGGATAGCTGACCCCAACAAGGATTTTGTAGTTTGTACAGACGCATGCAATGATGGACTCGGTGGAGTCTTGACACAAGAAGGACATGCGGTGGCATACAAATCTAGAAAACTAAAAGTACATGAAAAGAATTACTCTACTTATGATTTAGAGTTATTAGAAGTTATTCATGCCTTAAAAATGTGGCGTCATCACCTTATTGGCAGAAAGTTTACATTATTAATAGATAACATGGGTCTGAGATATTTATTGGATCACACAAACCTGAACGCTAGATAAGCTAGATGGTTGACGTTCTTAAGTGAGTATGATTTCGAAATTCAGCATATTAAAGGAAAGGAGAACAAAGTTGCAGATGCCTTGAGTTGCAAGGCAAAACTAAATTTCATTTATGCAATCAGTAATTATTCAACTGATTTGGAAAATCAGATTTTGGAAAAGGTGAAACATATGAAGAATACAGAAAAATGAAGGAAAAGACAACCAATAATAGTTCTGAAAATTGTATGGCAGATTACAGAATTAAGGAAAATGGTCTATTACTGTATAAAAACAGATTGTATGTACCAAATATACCAAAAATAAAATTTCTGATATTAAATGAGATGCATAAAAGTCACTATTCTGGTCATCCAAGATATCAAAAACCATCACTATGCTGAGAAAATAATACTATTGGCCTAGAATGAAAGATGAGGTAGCAGAGTACATCGCAAAATGCTTGGACTATCAAAAGGTGAAGGTTGAACACCAACATCCTGCTGGATTGTTGCAACCATTACCAATACCAAGCTGGAAATGGGAAGTGATCAACATAGATTTCATTACTGGATTACCTAAAAATCAGAAACAACATGATTCTATCATGGTGGTGGTGGACAAACTTAGCAAGGTAGCACATTTCATACCAATGAAGACCACACATAAAGTACCAGACATTGCAGAGATTTTTATGAAACAAATTTTTAGACTGCATGGAATACCAAAGGTAATAATTTCAGAACGTGACTCAAAGTTTACAGGAAACTTTTGGAGGTCACTGTTTAAAGGATTGAACACAACTTTAAATTTTAGTATAGCATTCCATCCACAGACGGATGGGTAGACAGAAAGGGTGAATGAAGTGTTGGAATATTTATTAAGAATGTATGTTAAGGATCAGCCTGGTAAGTGGGAAGATTATCTGCACTTAGCAGAATTTGCTTATAATAATCATTATCATGCTTCAGCTAGACTTAGTCCTTTTGAAATTATTTATGGTAGGAAATGTAATACACCTGTTTCGTGGAATGATCCAGTAAATAGAGTTGTTTCAGGACATGAATTATTGAAAGAGTTAGAACTAATTGTGAAACAGGTGCAAGGACATTTAAAAGCTTCCCAAGATAGGAAAAAAAGTCAAGCAGATTCGAAAAGAACTCATAAAGAGTTCCAAGTGGGAGAACATGTGTTTCTCAAGGTAAGCCCGAAAAAGAGTTCACTAAAATTGGGGAGCTATTCCAAGTTGGCACCCAGGTATTGCGGTCCTTTTGAAATATTATCTAAGGTTGGAGCAGTGGCATACCAACTGGCTTTGCCACCTAACCTAAAAATACATAATGTTTTTCATATATCGTTTTTAAAGAAATATGTGCACGATACTACTCATGGTGTATACTGGAATGATGTATAGGTGGGACAAGACATAGATTTTCTGGTGGAACCGGATTGTATCCTCGGAAGGAGGGAAACTATTCTCCGGAATCGCATCATTGGGAAAGTGAAGGTGCAATGGAAGCACCTTAGCCTAGAAGAGGCAACCGGGGAGTTGGAGAGTAGTATGCGGGCAGCATATCCAACTCTGTTTCAGGAACACTCAAGGAGTGATTAGCCAACATCAAGGACGATGTTGAGACTTAAGGGGGGGTGTATGTCACCTACCCAAATTTCTCGGAATTATTATTTCATTTGCAAAAATACTTTATGTTAATTTAAATTACAAATTTTTGTAATTATGATCAGTTTTGATCATGGATGAATGTAATTACTAAATATTATTATTTAAATAAATTAATTAGGAGACAAACACCCAAGAGGATTATTGAATGAGTGTTCACTGACCCACTAGGAGGAATGGAAGCTGTTGGAAGGTATGGGACACATGGCTAGAGTTGCATCACACCACTAACCGTTGGTTATGGGACAACTACCCCTAAAATAGGGCATTATCCCCCAGGTGGAGGGAGTGAGCAGGAAGCTCATTTAATGACCCAGTAACATCTAAAAAGGCCTAGGCAGCCTATAAAGGCAAATTCGAATTGGGCAGTCAGCTCTTAATCAATATTTCTGCAGAATATTTTCCTCTTGTGAAACAGGTGATTACAAGAGAGATTCAAATAGGGAGGTTAGTGGTGACTGTAATCTTGAGTCTGCATTATTACTGAAAGGAGCCAGAAATGCTGGTGCAAATCTATTGGATTGCTATCTATTGAATATTCAGAAATGAATTGCTACAGCAAGAAGAAGTCCTCATTCCTGAGTTTCTTCCTCCTGGTGGTTCAGTGAACAGGCTCGGGGGTCCTAAGACAGTACTTGACTATTTTCAGGAATTGGTTGGGTGGAACATTCTTCGTGGGTTGTTTGTTGCCCTACATATTTTCTCAGGTTCTACAGAATTTCTAACTTATTCTCAGTAAATAATTATGTTATGTTTAACTAGTATTTTCTGTTTTCCTGCTTTTGAAAAGGAATCTAATTCTAGAAATGTTTAAGTTTAATGTTAAAGATGAATTGATAAACCAATATCCCTATTTTTCCACATGCGGTTTTGAAGCATCGTATTCTAGTAGAGATATGAAAATTAAAATAGATTAGAGGACAGGCAAATGCCAATGATTCAAATAGATAGAACAGTGTTTGAGTTTATTTTCATTATGTTGCCCTATACTAAACAGTAATGGAATTGGTTGATAAAATCTAGAAGATCATAATTACTGTAGTGTTTCCTAGAATATAAACTCTATTCTTTCTCTGTATATATATATGTATGTTATTTAGTTACTACATTATAGTTAAATATAGTAGAAATTATGTATGAATATGTATATAAATGTTTATGAGAGTTTCACGAAAAACAAACAATGTATAATTTCTGTATAGATGCATCAAATTGTTCTTATCATTCTTATGCACAAAAGAAATAGATAAATTCCATCTCTCTATTCATCATATTATGTTTTGCAATTCAATACCATAGCTACAATTAAGTAGATGAAATTTATCTAAATAGAACCATACATAACAGTCATAATACAGTTCTCTTTTTTCTTAAAGATAAATTGATTTTCATTTAGGGTTTCCAAGTTTATTTCCTAGCTGTACTGCAAAACATTTTTATACTATGTTGACAACTCATATCTCATATATCTACATTATAAAATTTTAAACAATATGAATTGTTTTATTTTCAAAATAGAAATATTTCTTTTTACACAGGTTTCGATTCAAGTCTAAATGCTTTACTTTTGGTTATCAAAAAATTGATTTTTAATTAAATAGCAACAAAACGATATTTAGACCCGTGTCATCTCTGCCATCAAAGAGAACCATTTCACAGTTATTCTATTCACAATTATTTCTTTCCACATCAAACACAAACCCTAACCAAGTTTGAAAACCACTTTAGTAAGCTACAACGTCAAATCGAACAACATAGACGTTTACACAGAACATTTAGTATACATCCTTGTATTTCCGAGAGGGTTAAACATTGTTTACACAGAAGACGAGCCCTCGGCTCCATTCTTTTCTTATCTCAAAACTAAAAACCTATGAAGTCGTGGATTCTCAGAATGAGGTTTTCAACACGTTTTTCACAAACAAAAATTTATTACAGGGTTTAAAACCATTACTCAACATTTTGATAGAACTCATTTCTTCTCAAAGCATCAACGAGTCACAGCTCTAGTCGGCATTATAAAATTTACAAAATATAGAAACCAGGAACCTTTTAAAATGAGACGAGAGTTGCATCACTTAATAATAAGCATGTTTCGAAAGTTCTTCAACTATCAACATCGACAGAGAAACGACGAGTCTTGACCAAGTCTGTTACTCATTCTTTGAACTACTTCAACCACCGTCCAAGAGTACTATGAGCGTTATGGAAGACCCGAGGCTTACCGGTGATGAGGCATGCTGATACCCTTTCCAAAACGTTACTCAATCATTTCCTTATAACCCTGCAACTGACAAACATTAAGCCCGGAGTTTGTTATCTGTTAGATTATAAACTGAAAATTTGAAATGCAAATACCCTTTGCTAAAAGAAAAGCTTACCTTCATAGCTTTGACGAGAACATTGTCCAGAACGACACCAGGGAGTCATTATCCTCGTCCAAAATATGTGTTTTCTTTCATTTCACTCTTTTTTTATCAGAAATTATAAAGCTTAAAACTACAACCCTTCGAACCAAAGAATCTAACCCTTCAAAACTACATCATTATCACAGTAAGAAAACTTGCAACGTTAACTTCTTTAGAAGGTATTGAGGTCGAAACCTCTCCCATGGCTTCTACCAAAAATTCGGCAGCCTGTTGGCCACTCCAGCCTAAACAATAGCACAATAAACTGCTTTTTCCAAGTTCTTAAACCAAAACAACGATGATGGTAGGGTTACAAATCTAATGGCCCAAATTCATCACCATCGATACTCTCCACATTGCCAGCGAACTTAGCTTTGGTACAAACGACGTCAACAATAAATGCCCAACCTACCTTACAGGTTGACAATGCCACCATGGCACACAGTGGAGCAAGCACAACCTACACATGGTGCATTATTCTTACACATCAACAAGTATGGAGGCATTCACGTCTACATGGATCGATGGACATCCAACTTGGCAGCGATATGGCACCAAGCTTTTAATGCAAGATCAATGCATGATTTCTACCACAGCTCTAGACTGGCGCCATTTATTGAACCAACAACCTGTCAAGTTTCAAATTAAATGCCTGTCAGCATTCTCGACGTGACTTTAAACAATGCATTGTTCATGTTAATATAACATTTTAAATTCGCCATAGTATTAGTAACGATATGCAAAGATTTCATTATATTGCTTTCCCTATATTATTATCGTTTCGACATAATACAATGTGGTAACAATTGCAAACTATTTATATAGTTTAGTTATAAATCTAATGTTTGCATTTTATTGCAATGAGTTTCAATATGTATATATAATGTTGATAATAAACCAAGAATCGATATAGTCACACCACTATATACATAAGACTTTGAATATATCACGATATGGGATGATATTTAAATAGTTCAAGTCTTATTTTGCAAAATAGTTAATCTATGTGTTGTATTTGTTTATTATCCAATTGCTACAAATGTCTAGTCTTTGGGAAAGACTACTTTTGCTTACATAAGACCTAAATAATTATAGTAGTGAATATGAATGGTGAACCATAAGACTTATATAGTTAATCAATAGTATTGTATAAAACTCACATATATATATATGCTATCACATATAGTTTCGTAATTTGGAACAATAATTTCTCCAATTTCCTATCCACTTATTTCATGTGATACAATGATACTGTACCATCTTGGTACTACCAATTATATGGTGACAACAAGACAACTAGTACAATGACGACGACAGAACCAGTTAACACAATGACGACGACAGAACCAGCTAGTATAATGACGACTACAATGACGATGTTTACTTGGGTTGATTTTACTCAGATACGAGACGAACCTTGGAAAGTTGAAGAGTAAGCACGTGAATCGTACCTGTATTCTTTTACAATTGCAACAGTATCTAATTATTCTATTTTATTTTCAAAGGATGAAGTTGAACTCACGCGAACCGGAATTTATTGCAATCATGAAACTTCTTACATGTCGTCTGCACATAGAACAGGCCCAATGTTTTAGCGTTACAGCTAAGTAAGCTTCGGGGTCCCTCATAGGACTCCCTTGGACAGCAAAGAAGCAAACTGTCAGTATCATCTCAAAGAAAAAGTATCTTATCACATTTCTAACCTGGAATTTCATCATTACATTAATCATACTTATCATTGCATTGAAAAGTGTCGCATCAAAAGTCTGATCTAATCATGCATTTGACTATCTTAATGGTAGTTGTTACAAATGTAATTAAGTTGTCACTGTCGCATTACTTTCATCAGAAATTTATTTGTGTTTAGTACAAACAACTATTTAATTAACGTTGTTACATTCAGCCATTATTATTTTCCGCAATTATAAATTGTCGTAAATAAAGCTATCATTGCTATTAACAAAGATTTTAAATTTTTATGAAAATTTGGGATGTTACAAATCCCGGGGTGACTATACATTGTTATATAAGGTCCTCACTTGATGTCCCCATCGGGTTAGGCCCCGTAATCAAGGCTGATGGTTTACCTTGGGTACCATCCTCAAAATGAGGGGAAGTACCTGAGGTTTTCCCGATGACATTCTCCAATGAAAAAAAAAGATGGCATTGCTACTTGTCTCGATTACATAGATATTATTAGTTCTTTTACTACAATACTAGGTTGTGAATGCATATTTGTATATTTCATGTACTTGTTATATAAGAAGGATTAGAATCTCTACATTTTCACGAGGACTATTACCAATGTAACTAATTAGATTTTATTTATGTAAATAGTAGATAGAATGAAATTTATTAACTTCCCTCGAAACTAAGCAATAATTAGTTTTTTCGCTATAAAATTTAACTACTCTTAGCTGGGATTAGAAGCTTGCTTATGAACATAATATTTTCTTAACTCAGATATAATGATATATGAACCAAAATATTTTATCCATGGATTCTATATCCATACATTAACCATAACATAATTGTAAGATAAACCAATTAATATAGACATTCCTATATACAATCAATTTAAGACTGAATAGATATGGAGAACAGTATGTGAACAATACACTTAACTGCACATTAGCACGATACATAGGCAGTTACAGAAATATAAGAACCAAATATAATTAACAAACTAGATATATATCTGAACCTACTACGCTAATATAATAAAGTTGCATTGGAACAACCACATTCCACCCAACCATATACCACAAAGAATCCAATCTACTTTCTCAACAATCTCCCTCGAGCATAAACCATGACATCATAGGGGCTAACAAATCCTGCTCTTAGATGAATAGAACTATTTAACCGATACAGAACTCTTCTATGAACTTTAGGAACCAACTCTTTCTCTCATAGGAAATCTCTCAAATTGGGACAAATTCCTAACACATCAAAGATGATGATCACATAGTAAGTTCCCATTCATAATATGAAGTGTCTTACGTCACACATATGCATATAAATAAGATTTCCCTCGCTCTTACACAATTCCCAACATTCATTCCTTGGGAATTGGTTGTCCTTGTATCCTCTCCTATATATTAGGGAGGTGGTTCCTCAAAATAGTCTCATGAAATTTGTCATCTTCTTCTCTTGAGAAGTAGGACTAGGTTTCCCACCTATGGGGACATGGTTTACGAATTTCCAACATGGCTGCTCCAAATATCCATATCTTTATTATAATTTGTTTAACTGTCTTTTAAAACTATGTTCATATGACACAAAATGGAAAGTTGTTAACTTCCTAAAATAGAAAAATAATAATAATGTATTTTTCAGTTAGTCACCCAGAATCGAATATTCAAATTTAGTCACAAATAATTGTATTACATACTTACCCCTTTAAAGCTTAACACCTCTCTCATTGTTCAAAACCAAATATTATCATAGATCCACAAATAGTGATGTATATACCTTCCTCATGGTATCCTCCATTTCCCATGTGGCCTCATTAGGACTATAATGCTCCCATTTCACTTTATTTGAGTGATAGCTCTATTTTGGAGCAACATCTCTCTCCTATCGAGAATGCAAGTTGGTTCTTCTTTGAATTCACCCTCTGATTCTACTTATATCACATTCCAATTAATAATGTGAGAAGCATCATGAATACATTTCTCTAATAAATTCACATCAAAAAAGTTATGAACTTTTAAGTTGGGTGATAATGCAAGCTAGTAGGTCACCGACCCAATCCTTGCAAGTATTTGAAATGGCCTAAAAAAATTAGGCACACTCTTCGACTTAGGATTCAATTTCAAGTACACATGCTAACCCACTTGGAATTATTTTGTATTCCTCTATTGATCCGCATAACTCTTTTGTCTATTCTGTGCTAGCTATAAAATTTTCTATACATTTTCAACCACCTGTTCCACTACCTTTAACATGGCATGTCATAAAATCAGTCAATCCATTGGGTTGTCCTAGTTGAATTGTGTAGTACATTTCCATCCATAAAGTATTTCAAATGGGATCATATGAGAAAATGTGTAGTAATCGTTGTTCTATGCAAAATCCATCAAGTGGAGGTAGTCCTCCCACTTAGTTGGACGGTCCATGACATACATACATAACATTTATTCTGGGACCTAATTTGTCCTTTCCGCTTTCCCATACATTTTCTAATGGTAATTTGTACTAAAAATGAGTTTTGTTCCTCATACTCCAAACAAGGCCTTCCATAAGTTGGAAGTGGATTTGGAATCTCTGTCATAAATCACCCACTTGGAAATTCCATGCAACCTGAAAACTTCACACATACAGATTTCTGCTATATTTATTGCATTAGAAGTGGACTTGATAGGTATAAAATGAGCTTCCTTACTCAACCAATATACTATTTCCATGATTGCATCGTTATGTCACCTAGATTTTGCAAAACCTGTGATGAAGTCCATTGATATTACCTCTCATTTGCATTATGGAATGGTTAAAGGGTGTCATAAACTTGGAGGATATTGATTCTCTATTTTTACTTATTGACATTGAAAACAATTTTTTAAATATTCCATTATTTTTTCCTTCATATTAGGCTAATAAAATTATTTCTTTACGGATGTTAGCATTTTACGATATCTTGGATGGCTTGAATAAGGATTTTTATGATGCTCATCTAAAATCAAGAGTTTTAGTTATTTTGAATTTTGTATATAAAATGTGTTTTTAAACAGAAATAAGCCTTCTCGACTTATTTTTAATTATGTCTTGTTGTTTTTTGCATCTCTTCACTGCAATTTTTCATAATTATTTACATATTCTTCATCTTTTTTAGTGCATATTTGATTATGTCCTTTAAGTCTAATTCACAATTGTTGGAATGCATTTTGTATAGCTTCCCACTGAGTGCATCAACTACTATATTTTATTTTCCTTTGATATGTTTAATCTCAAAATCATACTCGCTTAATCAAGTTAGCCACCTAGCTTTCCTAGTGCTCAGATTTTGTTGATCAAAAATATATTTGAGGCTGATATTATTTTTCATTAAAAGAAATTCCATTCTAATCAAGTAATTTTACCACATTTTAAGTGCATCAATGATTGTTGCAAGTTCTATATCATGTGTAGGGTAATTCTTTTCATATTCATTTAGTTTTCTTGACTTGTAACATATGACATGATATTCTTGTAACAAGACTCCACCTATCCCTTCCTTGCTTGAATCTGTCCAAACTACAAAGTCCTTATGGGTGTCTTCTATCTTTATAATTGAGGCATTAGTGAGAAAATACTTCAACTTATCAAAGATTCCCTCACATTTTTTAGACAACACAAACGTGGTCCCTTTGTTTTGTAAAGAAGTGATGGGGTATGCAATATTTGAGAATCCCTTTATAAATCCATGGTAGTAACATGTTATCCACATGAATGATCTAACATCATACACATCATTGAGGATGGGACAATCCATGATATATTTAGTCTGGTTGGGATTTAATGATATCCCATCCTCAGATATAATGTGTCCTAAGTACTACACTTTCTTTCTAATAGAAATCACATTTGTTGAACTTAACATACATCTGGTGTTCTCTCAAGACTTGGAGAACCAATTTCAAATTATGCCCATTCTCTTTCTCATCCTTTGAGTAAATGAAGATTTCATTAATCAACAGTAGTACAAACATATCCAATAATTTATAAATACGTTGTTCATAAGACACATAAATGTTGTTGGGGAATTTTTGAGCCTGAATGAAATAACCATGAACTCGTATTGTCCATACTTTGATCTTTTTTTATGGATATCCCCATCCTTCATTTGTATTTGGTGATAACCATATCTTAATTCAATATAAGAAAATAATTTGGCTCCACGTACTTGATCAAATATATCATCTATTCTAGGTAGAGGGTACGTGTTTTTAATAATCATCTTGTTTACTTTCGTATAATCAATACAATGTTTGAATGTACCATATTTCTTCTTAATGAATAACATCGACGCTCAACACAAGGATACACTTGGTATTATATACTTTTTGTCCAACATTTCTTGAAGTTTCATTTTCTTTTCAATCAGTTCTGGAATGCTCATTCTATAAGGAGCCTTTGAGACTGGTGTTGATCTCGGCACCAAATCTATGGTAATCTCTATATCCCTTCTGGGTGGATGTCTAGGGATTTTTTCAAGACATACATCCCAATACTCCCTTAATACTACATAAGCTTCAATGGATTCTTTGATATCCTATTCGAATCAAAAAAAAATTTGGACTACATATAACTCATAGCCCTTTTTGGCATAGTTCTTTAGTTGTACTGCTAATATATTGCTTACATGGAAAGCTCTTGGAATCCCTTGGATTGTTCTAGGCTGCAAGTTGTCATCTAGAAGCTCAAAAATTTTGTTATAGTTGTTTAAAACTACTTGATGAGCCTCTAAACAATCCATTCCTATTAAGATATTGTGAGATGCTAAAGGAAGAATATTCAAATTTAACTTAGTGTCCATTCTATTCATTTCCAGGGGGTAGTTTACTACTAGCTCGATCACTTTCCTCTTTGCTTTTGTTGCTAGCTACACTATCCAAGATTTTTCATGTTTAGTTCAATGTAACTTATAGTTTTCAACAATGTTAGGTGAAACATAACTCAAACTATATCATCTATCTATGAAAATTGAAATTTTTATGTTACAGGGTTTACTTTCGACTTCCACCATGAATGATTGATGATCATCATGTTGATTGTCAAAGACATCACTAATCCCATGAAAAATTTGGCCTATGTCACCCACTGTGGATCCCTCCTATAGATTATAATATGTTTTAGTGGTTTTGTTTTGAATCCAACACTTTCTAGGTTATCTAGTTGCATCATTAGTCCTTTTGCTATAAAACTATGCTATTTTTGGACCACATGGTGTTGTATGGTTAGAATTTTTGTTGGATTTTCCTCCATTATATTCCTTGTTCATATTTATGAAAGGTGGTGGTTTAAAACCTTTCCTCCTTTGTTTATACTTGTCCTGTCTCATATCCATCCATGCATTGGGAGCTACATTCTGCTCCCTCTATTGATCATAACACATACTTACTTTTGCATGGCCTCCTTCAATGTTTTTTTATCATGGAATTCAATCTAGTCGTCATAAGATTGGTGTAAACAATCCAAGAACCGTTGTATCTTTTCCTTCTCCTCTTTGACGTATGGGACATATTGAAGCAACTCTAGGAATGTGTTTAACATGTCCTCCATGGACATAGTTCCAATCTTCAATAAGTAATTCATAAAATTCTTTTGTTTTGTTCTCATAATACTGCTTTGGCAAGTACTTAGATGTCTAACACAATTCTTAAAGTTTTTCCCGACCATTTGTTTTTCATTCATCCCTTTCAACAACTTTAAATATTCCCACCATATGTTGGCCTTTCCATTTAATTTGTAAATGGACATCCTCGCTCTCATATTGCTGTAATATTTATATAGCTGAAAATATTTGCTCATGCGGAAGAGCCAAGCCTATGCCTAGACTCCTATTTTGGTCTCTCCATCAAATGTAGGTGGTTTAATTTTCTTAAATTCACTTTCGATATCTTCCTAAAATTTCCTCTTTCATTCCAATTTTGATCTTGTTATATATGATATGGTGTGTGTTGATTAATCTCCTCCGATTGAATCTCTTATCCTTGCACATTTAGAATCCATTTTTTTCTAAACTGCTGAAAATAAAAGATTATTTATATATGATTGCGATGAAGAAAATTTAGTTGGTTAGTTCAATATATTATGGATAATTTGTTGTAGTTCCATGTAAGCCTAATTATTGCAACGTCATCTTTGATACCATGTGTAACATCCCTCAAAATCATTATTAAGTTAGCCTAGGAGTATTATTGCAGTTATTTTATTATTGCACTTTCATTGCTTGATTGATTTGCGACTATAGTCATAAACATATTATTATTTTTCATCACTGTTGCAACTTCACTTCAGATGTCATGTCACTCTTGTGACCTCTTACTTATGACCTCACACTTTTCTATCCATCTCTCATGGTATTAGCATTGCCATAGAGTTCTAGTTCCAACACTTTAACGATCTATTAGGACTATTTATTCTCTTAATTATTTAAATCAACCTATCTAAAAGCATGCATACCTTATGTTCTAAAATCATAATCCCAACCACTAATTATATGCAACCATCATCTACTAGGAAAGGGTATATTGCACCCTCCATTTTTCACTTACCATTACTTGGATACAAAAAGTGGGAGTGAGATAGGCCAATAGATGCCTTACATGCCTCCCTAATCACTACCATACAATGTGTTGGACCCTACAGAGGTTTCATTCTTAACCAACCATTACTACAAAGAAATCAAGTAGGGTTTGGAAGATAGTGGAGACCACATATACATTCCACCCTATTCAAGACTAGCCACATTAAACATGGCACTTAATGCACTATTCAAATATCCTTGGTGTAGATTGCATTCCCACTTGGAATTTTGGTTGGCATTTTTCATGTTGTCTACTCACATCGCCTAGTCATTACAATCCATTGGACTTGGGTTTAATATTCATTGTGTCATTGTGACACTTTTCCCTTAGCTTTACACATCTACTCATTTGTTTAATGCAACATACTCTTCGTTAATGGTGTTCAGGAAGGGTGGTGGTTACATTTATGTTTATTGATTTTTAGTTTCCATGCCACTACACCCTATCCCACCTTTCTCATTGTGATTGTTCTTTTCTTCTTTGGTGGCTGTCGGGCTCGAACCTCTAGTTTTGGTTGGATTTGAGAATCGTCTCTGTATGTAGATAAATCCTTTAGACCAGTTCTTTACAGAGGTATCATTTTTTATTTGTGTTGTATCATTGTTTCTCTTCTATTAATTAATTGAGCTTTGAATGTTTACTTCACACTGATGGTGGAATTTTGTTATTTGAGGTACCCACTAGACATGGATCATCTACATCCTGCATCTGGGCACTACAAAGGTAAATATGTCCTCCTGTGTTGGTTTATGCACATACTTGTCGTTTTTTAGTTTATTCTAATTTTATTGATCATTGATCTCATGGTTTGGTAGGTGGTTCATCGTCACTACTATGAAGTCCTCCTCGGCCGGGCTTTTCTCTCATCCCATTCTATGGTAGGTAAGAAGTCAAATATTTTTACAAAATTTTCCATTTCCTTAAGTTTTTTATTACTTATGTGGCATTGTACTTACGCTCAAACGCATTATGATGCTACAGGCGTTTTATGCTAGGTACATAGTTTGGAAAATAACAATTCAAGCCCTTGCAAAGAGACTCTGGGCTCATTATTCGCAGCCTTAGGGTTTGTTTTGTCGAGAGGGTTCTCTTTGGATCGTTCCCTTTTTTATGTCAATACATCATGTGAAGTGTTTAGTGTTTTACCCTATTTGTTGTTATCAGGGTTATTTTGGATTCACTCCATGATTGTAAACTTGTACAATGTTTAGGAGTTTCCTCTTGGTGATAAATAAATATTCTAAGTTATTATTCAGGTGTTTTCCTGATTATCTCGTGCATGCATTCTATTGTTGTGTTTTCTTTAGATAGTGTGTGTGTGGTCTTTTCCAGGGTTTGAATCTCAACTTGCATTTCTGTTTTAGATTATTATTTGCTTCGTATATGTTTGAATGGTAAATGGAGGTTTGTACCCCTCAGCTGTGTTTTGAATTATTACTTGAGTATTTGTAAATGACTACCCTTCCATGGATAGGGTATGCCCCATGTTTCGATCATGTTCTTTATATGTCGTTTCTTATATGCAATATGGTTATTTCTTAAATCAAGTACTCATATATTTCTCCTTTCATCTCTTAGCACTGGTTTATTTTCATCTTGTTTTTAGTTGTCAGTAGGGTTCGAACCCTAATGTATTACTAAGGAATCCTTGTGGTTTTAACCACGGCCGAACAACTTAGGATATTTTGTATATGGTTATGTTAAAATGAATCCCAACTTTGATATTGTGCAACATTTGTGGTCATGAGATTCCGCTTGCAATGAAGTTGAAGTGATTAATTTTTTAAAAGAAAATAGTATTTATCTACAACCAACAGGCCAGAACCTAGGCACACATTAATTCATTATCCGATATATTTATTAGTTATTGGTAACCTTGCGTATAGAGGTATCATTTATAGAGATACCCACATGGGTTATTTACATATTATTGTTTGCATATAGTTGTGGAAAGGGTCATGCTGCCAATTGTGTTTGATTATTTTTAACAACTATTTACAATAGCTAATGAAATGACACTTACGATATGTTTGGGGCTTATCTTCACTTATGAATAAGGTTTCGATACGTGTTAAAGAAATATGGTTAATAGATGGAATTCCTTCTTGGATTGGTTACTTAGATATTATTGGTTTGTTTACTGCAATAGTCTATTGTGAATGCATATTTGCATATTTCATGTACTTGTTTTATAATTTAAGGATTAAATCTCTACATTTTTACTAGGACTATTTCTATTGTAACTAAGTATATTTCTTTGATGTAAATATAATATAGAATGAAAATGATTAACTTCCCTCAATAGAATAGAAATAACTCAATATTTGGAAATGGTACCTAAGCAATAATTAGGTTTCTTCTATAAAATTTAACTACTCTTAACAAGGATTAGAATCTTGCTTATGAACAAAATATTTGCTTAACTTAAATAAAATACCGTATATGATCCAAACTATTCTAACTAGGCTTCTAGAGCCATCTATTAACTAAACAAAGATGTAAGGTAAACCAAGCAATATATACATTCCTAATCTACATTCTATTTAATCTTGAACACAAATTGGAGAACAATATGTGAATAATACATTTAACTATACATTAGTATGATACATACGTAATTAGAGCAATATAAGAACAAAGTAAAAATAACAAACTAGATATATATCTGACACCATAGGGGATAACTTATCCTTCTCTTACTTGAATAAAACTCTTTCACCAACTAAGAACTCTTGTCTCATCTCTAGGAACTAACTCTTGCTCTAACATCAAATGTCTTAACTTGGAACAAATTCCTAAGACATCAAAGGTCCTCACACAACAAGTTCCCATGTATACTAAGAAGATTCATACCCTCACATATATGCATATATATAATATTTTCCTAGATATTACAAAAGACCAAACTTTCCCTCCTTAGGAATTGGTTTTCCTTGGATCCCCTCTTACATCTTAGGGGCGTGATTCCTCAAAACAGTCTCTTGAAATTTGTCATCCTCTTCTCTCGAGCAATAGGCCTATGCACCCTACCTATGGGTTCATGGTTTAGCAAGTTCCAACATCGTTGTTCCAATTATCCATATCATTATTATAAAAAAATTTAATTGTATTTTATAGATACCTTTAGATGAGGCCAAACGACAAGCTATTAACTTGCTGAAAATTAAAAATAATAATAATATATTTTTCACTTAGCCACCCAAATTCGAATTTCCAACTTTAGTGACAAATAATTATTAAAGATCAAGAATGGGGGATATTACAGGGAATATCTCAGTATTACGTTTCTTTCATAGATCAATTCTGCAAAATTAGATGGTTGGATTTGGGTGATTCCATGAAGATGGGTAACTCTTTTTGGCCAAATATGACCGTGAAAAACAAAAATTTTACCCATGTATTAAATTGAAGCCCTCGAAACTCATACTTGCCACATGAATTTTGACATGCGATTGAAAAACGAAATGTAGAGAATTATGTTGGCTTTCCAATGATATTTTTTTTGAAATATACCAATGCCATATATCGTGTCGAATTTTCATTTAATGAAACGTGTGTACTTAACAATTTGAAGAGCAATTAACAAGTAGTTTGTGTGTGTGCGCAATAATTTAATGTTAAAGTAATATTTTAAAAAATGAAATATGTGAACATGATCTAGACAAAATGCACTAGGGCTTACATATTTTTCTTTTAATTTTTCTCGAAAAATTATATTTATTATTATTTTTCAAAACTTACCAATGAATATTTAAGTCGCATTTTGCACACATGTGTGTGTGTGCACAAATTCTTTTGATTTTTTACATAATTTGCAAAACTAAAAATACCCTTTTAAAGAGGACGCTTTTATTTGGGGCTTGTGTATTTTTTCAAATTTTTTGGATGTGTATTTTGAATGTTGTGGATTTAACTTTGAGCTCAATCGAAGTTGTCGGCAGGGTTTTTTAGGGCAAGTGTTAGTAGAAATTTAAAAACAAAAGACATATGAAGATAAAAAATCGTAAATGTTATGTATCTTGATAGAGGATTCGTTGACAAATCCAATGGTATCAAGTCCGCTCATTAATGAGCATTTAATGACATGGTTCAACTATGTGGAAGGAAGACAAAACTTTCATTCTGTAGTGAAAAGGGCTCTCGGCCTGTCTTTTAAGCCCTCGATCAAGCTATTTGCTCGATAAAGGTATTTAAAAATACCTCGATCGAGGTTTTAACAACACCTCAATCGAGGGTTTAACAAGACCTCGATCGAGGTATGTTAAAGCCCTCGATCGAGGTATTTGCTTGATCGAGGGTTGTTAAAATAAGCTCGATCGAGGGTTTGTCTCTGTAAAAAGAATATAAAAACGAACCTGGGCGAACCCGGGAAAGGAGTTGGAAACAATTAATGTTTCCAACTACCCTTCCCTCGTAAAAATATCGACCAACCTGTTATATAAGCAGCAAACAATTAATCAAAAACAATAATTTTACTCATTGCAAGTTTTTTTTCTCATTAGAGCTTTGTCATTTTGATCTTGTTGAATTAGAGCTTTGACATTTCTTGTTGTTGAATTAGAGCTCATTAGACATGTAAGATTTCTTTGTAGGCATATTTCAAGATTTCATACTAACATATTGTTGTTTGCTATAACAATTTGAATTTTATGTTTGTTTGTTTTCATTGTAGATTGATGGGGAATAAAAAAAAAAGACAAAGAAAACATGCTAGACAACAAAATGACAATGAAAAGCGTGAGAAGAATAGAGAACGAATGAGACAACAAAGAGCAAGGTTGAGAGAAGAAGAAGATGCACATATGGTGCAACAAATTCCAATGGAGAACAACCAAGGTAAATTATTGAATTACATGCTATCATAATTTAAATATCATGCTACATAATTTACAAAATTAGTAACAATTTTCCAATAAATTTAACTAAATTTCATAATTTAATTTGTTTCATATTTATTTGTAATGATATTCTTGTTTATTTCATCCATTTGTTATTTAAATTTCAATGTTTTCAACAATTTTTATGTTAAATGAACAATTTTCAAGTGGCTAACAAATGTTAAATTGGAACAATTTTAAAATGAAACATGTAAACTTAGATTATATTTTCATGTTAATACATGTACATATTTTTAACTATTTTGAAATTATTTCAAAGTTACTAACAATTTTCAAATTATGTTTCAAAGTTGCTTTCACAATTTTCAAATTGTTTCAAAGTTGCTAACAATTTTCAATGTTTATTGTCCAACAATTTTCAAATGAAATGTACACTTAGATTCTATTTTCAAGTTAAAATGTATGTACATATTAACTATTTTCAAATTTCTAAACTTTACTAACAATTTTCAATGTTATTAGAATAATTTTCAAATTAAATGTACACTTGGACACTATTTTTAAGTTAAATTCTACATATATAACTAATTGCAATTTTTTAAGTTACTAACAATTTCAAGTTAAATGTAATTTTAATTCTTGTTTTGTTAGAAAATTCAATTTCAAAACAAATGAATGAATATTTTGAAATGAACATGTTGTGATATAGTTGTATTAGTTAGAATTGATTCAATTTAAAAACAAATGAATGAATATTTTCATAGTTATGGTGGTTGGCAGTATTTTCATATTAATGAATATTTGAATACAAATAAATGTTCAAAGAGCTATTTAATTATAATGTTTACTTTTAAAAAATTCCATCTATCACATGTACTTTTATTTACATAACATGACATATCACCATGATAAGATTAATAATTAGAATCATATATTTTGTTAGGACAAATTGGAAATAATTATTTGCAATGTTTGCAACCTTGCATTGATATGTGAATCATTATCGATAAAAAAATCCTTAAATTGCAACTTATGATAAAAAATTATAATTTCCCTAATTGTTTATTGTTGAAATTGCAAAATCATCAACTATTGAAAATGTTATTTTGCATTAAAAATTATGAATTTCTCCTCAATCATATATTTGTTGGAATTGCCAAATTCTTAATTGTCATGTAATTGTTGGAATGTCAAAATTGGAATTTAAGTTGAAATTGCAATTGAAATTTTAAATATTTATTTGTTTATTTTATACCATAAAGTTAAAATAACATTAAATTCTTGTAATGTAAAAGTAAAATGGACATAAATTGCATATAGAAAATTTGCCTACAATTATATAATGTGATGATTATAAATGATATTAATTTTTATGCCCACAATAATTTTTATCAAGTTATTAATAATTAT
Source organism: Larix kaempferi (assembly GCA_027924585.1). Classification (NCBI taxonomy): domain Eukaryota; kingdom Viridiplantae; phylum Streptophyta; class Pinopsida; order Pinales; family Pinaceae; genus Larix; species Larix kaempferi. The sequence continues at coordinate 4,269,066 of BSBM01000247.1, forward strand.
CTCGAGTTACATATATATATATACTTGATTTTCAAACTTTACTAGCAATTATCAAACTAAATGTACAATTTCGAGTTGCATGTACATATTTAGTTATTTTGAAATGAAGTTACAAACAATTTTCTTGTTTTAATGTATTTTCAATACTTGTACGTTTTTCTTAAGTCACTAGCAATTTTCAATTTGTTAATTTACATGTACAACAAATTTCAAGTTACTAGCATTTTTAAATTTAAATGTACCAAGTTACAAGCAATTTCAAATTTTACTAGAAATTTCAAACTTTACTTCTAGAACAATTCTCAAGTTTAATTAAGTTAGCAATTTCAAGTTACTTGAGCAACTTCAAATTTCAAGTTACTAGCAATTTCAATTTTTACTTAGAACAATTCTCAAGCTAAATGTATTAGTTGGAAAATTCAATTCACATGCAATTTTCAATTTTTCAATTTTTCAATTTCCACATCAAATTCCAAGTTACTAGCAATTTTAAAGTTCAATGCACAACTATCATGTAACCAATTTTCAATTCGTTAATTTACATGTTATGTAGGGAGAGATTATGGTCAGACACCACATCATGGTGATCAAGAATCACATGACCCTGTGCCCCCTCATGATCCTGATCAGCCATCACATGACACCTTTCCCTCTCACATTCAAAGTATTATTGGGAGTTGCAGTGGGGTTGGAAGGGGTGGAAATTTTCTAGAGGATTGTGCAGTTGTTTCTGCACAATAAGAGATTGGGAACTCAATCCCTGGTCGGAGAGTTAGAGAACATGTCAATAACATAATCAAGTCATATTTTGAACAAAAGTCAACGATGGCACAAGCTCAAATCCTACATGGGTTGATAAAACACAAAAAATTGAAACGTGCCACAAAGTTGTTGGGTTTTCAAGATGTTAAAACAAAAAAGACATGCGAGAATGCAATAGAAAATGTAAGAATTGCATTATCTTCATTTGGAAAATCAAGAAACAATGATACCCGAGCTACTCGTAGGGAAATTACAACGGTTGTTGTGGCACAAATCACCTCAAGAAATCGAATGGTATCAACAATGGCATCATTGCTTAATGTTTCAAAAAGAACATTGCTCAAATATACTAAATTCAGGGTCCAGATAGATGAAAATGATGAAGTTGCTTGTTGGGCTCTTATTTGTAGGGAACCCTATCGAGGTAGGATGGCAACAGGCATTAGAGAGAAGGTGATAGAGTTTTGGGATATCCATTCTCATGCTATTCCAGATCAAAAGCATGTCGTGCGACAACATTTATCCAGAGGCATTTATGAGGAGCACTGTAAGCATGTGATGGAGATGACGAGAGTTGCACTTTACAAGGAATTCCAAGAAACCAATCCTAGTGTTCAAATATCATTTAGCATGTTCAACAAATTGAAACCGTGGTATATTAGGCCGAATACGATTTTGCGACACTTGTTGCTACCGGTACCACATTGAATTTCAACTGTACTCTAACACATTTCTGTATTTTTGCAAAAGGAACTGGAACGGTGTACTAGCTCCTCACACAGTGCGATATTTTATTTGTATGATACTATGCAACAGGAATCCTGAACACATTTTTTTCAATAAGACATGTGTAGGTGGGAGAAAATGTCATGAATGTAGTGATTCGACATTGCTCCATAGGAACTTTCCTATGGCAGGGGATATGGGGCACTCAAATCGCCCCGTCCCGCTGCCAAACAGACCCACCCCCATTCTGCTTCAACCCCATCCACCGTCCGCCAGATACGCCGACCCCACCTCCATTGCATCAATGCCCTCCACCTCCATAACCGAAACTCCAGCTAACCCACGCGTACTTTTACATTATCCATTTGGACGTGAGTTAATGGGCGCAGAGCTACCACCTTGCTCGTCGAGTTAATGCCGAGCTACCACTTTCGGCCTGTTCAAATCCTTTACGCGCTCAATCTCCTGTAGACCCCTGTTTCCTCAAATGACCAAGCAGATATGGCACTCCTACAGATCCATGTTTTAGCAAGCAACCGACCAGATCCAGCGAGCGCGTGCAGAATGAGAAGTCGAGCAATATCGGGCGCAATGTTTTAGTTTCGTCTTGGATGTAAACCAGCTGATCGTCCTTCCAGTTTGTCATAGAGCTCATAAGGTACTTTTCTAAGCCCACAGCTATCTGTTGTTTCAGCTCTGGAGATTTGAGAAAGCCTCCTATGAGGCCGTGCAACTTCTTCTGCATGCTCCCAGCTCTTACTCAGCTTTAGTATTGAAGACTTCCCCATGAGCTCGTTGAGTGATTTGGGATAAGAGGGAAAAAATATGCTCCCATCGTTTTGTATAACCACCTTGCTTACTTCTGGGTAAGCAAGGTAAATTGATGTCCATTGTTCTGTAGTTATTTGAATGAATTAATGCCGAACGCTACATTTATGTATTTGGGTTTCTGCAGGCTGGGTATCTCTCACGGTCATTGCATTAATGCACATCTCCCCAATAATTCTTTTGTTCTTCACGCATACACTACTTTTGATACCACAGCCGCTGCTGTCGTCATCACGAATTTGGGGTCTTCACGAGATTGGGTTTGAAATCCCTTGCAGAACAGAGCATGCGAAAGGAAGAAGCTCGCTAGTCGAGGTAAGAATCTTTACATTTTTATTTCTTTGCTTCCTTTGGGATCCGCAGTGGGTGTTATATATTAAAGAGATAGAGTGGGGTTTGATTTGAGTGAATTGTTTTTCAAGACAAAGCTCGAGCAGTACAATCCGTCTGTCAAAGCATTTTTCCTTTAAAAATCACTCTTAGGAACTGAATTTTTCAGAACACTAACAGTCTTCGCAAAACCATTTTCCTTTAAGAGTCACTCTTAGGAGCTGAATTTTTCAGAACACTAACAGTTATTGCAAAACCTTTTTCCTTTAAAAGTCACTCTTAAGAGCTTAATTTTTCAGAACACTAACAGTCTCTGCAAAATGCAAAACCTTTTTTCTTTATATGAATTTATGCAATTTGTAGAAATTAGCTTTGATGCATTTCAATTCTGGATTTATTTAAGATAAACAAGTAATCAATCAATACTTCTAAGTGACAAACTTTAAAGTCTTTACATGTGAATATTTAAAATTTTGGAAATTGTTTATTTTCATGGGTGAAGAATTTGAAATTCCCAAATTATGTGATATTTATATATACAAGTTTTGAAAATTAAAGTTAATGCTTCTTAGCTTGGACACCTTGAGAAATTGTATGATTTGGCCAGGCATTATCTGTTGCATCATCATCTAAGGTTTAACATGTCATATAACTTGTTGCTATCATTCATTTCATTCTTGTGATACATAAGATAAGTTTTGTATAGAGTTCAACTGTAACTCAATTTTGAATATTTTGAATATGAGGACTTTTCATTCTTGCGATGTATAAGATAATTGACTTTTTTGTATAAAGTTCAATTGTACTTTTCATTTTGTGATATATAGGATATGTTATTTGTCAACTGTATTAAAAGTCACTTTTTGTTTGAATTGAAGTTACCAAATATTTTGTAAACTCAGATTATTGTTGTGAGTATTTTGACATCATGTTCTTATAGTAGACACAACAGGTCATATCGTACCGTGGTGTTATAAACTTATATGTATTAGAAAGAAAAAGTGGTCAATCAATGGTTAGTTTGAGTTCTTTGAATATTTTCAGTTCATTGTCTTTATTGTTTGAGACCTGCACTTATTTTATAGAAGTTTTTTGTTTTCCTAAAAAAAAACGTATTTGTATTTCCAGAACAGAAATTAAATACAATCTTCAAGAGTTCTGTAAGCAGGAGCTTGTATAGGGTAGCCGTAAATTCTTCAACAAAGCTTATATATACACAAAAACAGAAACTGGGATCCCGAGCCCCCTTCATCATAGCAGAAAACATGTCGCAGCATGCAAAGATAACTTTGGGCTCTTCATAGAGCCAATGTCTAAAAAATAAGTCAAAATGTTTGTTCTTAAACCTCTATAAACAAGACAGAAACAGAAAAAACAAGCACAGTACAGGAAATTATAACTTGCAGCATGAGATGATCTGACAGAGACATCATAATTTTTATGCATCAGAGTTCAAAAACTGTTGTAGTGTGGTTATTCCAGCCATGTTTGAGATGAGACCACTGTCCCATTCCTGTGTTCATCCTCATGAAGCTGTAGAGGAGCCCCTGTGTTCTTTAGAATCTCCATTGCATACTTCCCTTGTCCAAGGAATATCCCATCCGCAGGAGCCCCTGCAAGACTATCTTTTGATAATCTATCAACCCGAACATTAAACTTCCTGTAGATATGTTCAAATGTAATATGCCGGAAGAGAGCAACAACATTCTTCACAAGACTTGCAAGGTACAATAGACCAGGCCCGAGTATTTGAATTTCACTCTGCATCCATCTAATAGTAATCTCAGAGTCCCCATATACCTGCAGATTTGTAATACCTTTGTGATGAGAAGATTTCATCAACAGAAGGGTAGCTTCAAATTCCCCATAGTTATTTGAGCCTTGACCCAAGAACATCCTACCTGTAAAAAAATGATCATCTGAGAGGAAAAGAACATAGCCAGCACCACACAAAGTGCCACCATGTTGACTAACTTCATCAAAATAGCCCCACGGGGTGGATTTATCAATCTGAGGGGGATTCTTAGGGATGATCTTCGGGATCAGGGTTTTGGGCTTGAAATATGGCAATAATGAGAGAGCTAGTACACAGACCTGACAGCAAAGAGACAGTTTTATCCTCAAATATACACTCATTCCTCGCAATCCAGAGACTCTATAGAATTAGAAAAGGCACACTTCTGTATTGGTATAACTCACCTCTATCAAACCAGTCTTTTAGATTTGTTATCAAGGCATATCTTGTCCACAACCTTGGAATCCCCAATAAAGATTCAGCCTGCCTCCACACCTGTACAGTGGACAGACACAGAATAGATGTTGTATTGTTTCACAGTCATTCTTGTACAAGTAGCACCTTCTAGGACCTTCCATCCTGTTTTTCTGAATTCTTCCCCAAGTTGGGACTCTATTTTTAAGAATGAACCAAATTAAACAATCACATTTTGTAGGGCAGGAATCTTCCACAACTTCTTCATCCACCATTCTGGTGCCCCCATCCTTGGTGCTTGAAGAACCTCATAGCGGACAAGGCCTATGATAGTCAAATATAGAGGAAAGTGTCATAGTTTGTATGATTTCACAATGAGTAGATTTGTTGGACTCCGATCTTATCATGCAATGCAATAACTATTGAGGATCTTCAAGTTGCCATAGTGAAGACTTAGTAAGGGTATTCACATTTATCTATTGCTGTAAAAAATGTTACCTCTTTCATTTATAATCTACAAGGTGAGGTTAACAAATTCAATTTTGTATTGGTGATGTCATCGTGAGTTGTGTTGGTAATGAGGCACCATGGGGAGTTGTTTTGAAGCCATAGAGGGGTCTCCCATCTTCATTGTCGAGGGTCTCCTCTCTCATTGTTCATATCAATTCTCATCATATCAGGTTTTGATTACCCTCGACATGGAATCTCATTTATTAAGGGTTTTGACCCTTCACTGCAAAGAGAGGATACCTAGTTTGTTCATTTGTAATTTGTGACTTGAATCTATCTATCCACAATTTCCTATTTGACAACTTGAGTCCATTTGTGTCCTTAATTTGGGTAGGTATGCAAAGGTCAAAATACATGGATATTGAGTTGAGAGTTGCAGAACTTGTTGGCACTTGTGATTTGTGGAGCTTGTATAGAGGACCAAGGAACTCAAACAAAGACCCATGAGAGCATAGTAGTTACTTGTGGGCAAGTGTGAGAGAGTTTTGAGCATCTTGTGGAGCTTGTGATAAACTCTGAGCTACAAGTGTTTCTCTGCACATATGTCTACTTCCTCTAGGAATTTCCTTTGCAAATAAGGTGGTAGGATCAAAACTTCAGATTGCCTATCCATTCAAAGAATGTATGTGTCCTCATCATCGTGAACATAACCACCTTATATGCCTATAACATTAACCCCTATTTGGATCATCTTACTAGACCCTCCGCTAGAATACATAGAACCTTGGTTGATCTTCCCCTTTTGTTGAGGCATCGATGGTTGTAACCACACAACAACAACTAAACAAGGAGGTCAATCCAATGCTGGAAAAATAACATAACACGAACCCTCAAATTGAATACAAAACAAAAGAACAATCTAGAGGTGTCAACCTTGATTTTGATAGCACATTAATTCTTTCAATAGACCCAAATTTTATTAGCTGCTTAGATTCGTAATTTGGCTAAATTATTGGAACAAGTGCAATGCAAAATGTTCACTTTCTCAAATAGAGTCTCCAAGGTGGAATTGGAGAATCTATCCCTCAAAAAATTGTTGAATGAAAACAAAGTGCAACAATCCCTTCAAATGATGCCTTTCACGTAGAAATCCTCAACCTTAAAAACAAGTAGAAGCAGATTAGAACCCAACATGTCACCTTTAAACAAAAAACAAAAACATACATCAATTGATGCGTATAGGTGGTTCGAGGAAGGGATAAAGCTCCCCCCCCTCTCTTGTGGCAATCAAGGAAGTAGTGCATGCTAAGCTCATTGAGGAGTGCACTAGGTGAGTAAGGAAGTTGAACCTTAAGGTGAGGGTGATCCCTCTACTACATCCTTCCTCATACCTCATGGAGGTTGGGTCCATGTTCTTTAAGGCACCCTTGATCTCCTTGATGTTACCCTTGAAAGGGATTTGGCTTGGATTCGACTCCATCTCTTTTCTCTAGTTCATATATGTGGTTGATTGACTTTGGGCCTTGAGAGCTAAGCGAAAGTTGTTTCTCTTCCTAGTTGTATATCTCACTACATCACAAGTTGTGGAGTTAAAACCTTCAGGGAGCTAGTTATGACAACATGACATGCAAGGAAATGGGTGGTCATTAGGAATCTCAATGTTGTCATTCAAGACTACTTCACCTTCGGGTGGGAACCTTGACCTAGGTATTCTAATGATGGGCCCAGCGGGAGAGGCTACAGGGCCTAGGCATCTTAGTTGGTTGCTTGAACGATAACGAATTGTTTTCGTCATCGTTCAGCATGATTTATGATGCTTATGGTTTTCCAAACTTCCTGTTCATTGCTAAGACCCATGCAAATCTTGTTTGAACACTCCTAGACATTGCACAAGACAATTGGATTTTGTCTAGTAGATGTGAGAGTAGGTGCTCAAATGATGTTAAAGGTTTAGGTGGGGTAGCTTGTTTGACTCAGGATTTCCTTCAGAGTAAGGTCTCCATGGTAGTCTCAAACAAGTTGCCAGCTTTTATGTGTATTTGGGTTAGAGGCTTGGATCTTCTACCCAAAGACATCTACATCACAGTATGTTACTTCCCCCCAACCTCATCTTTGTTTTCTATTCATAGCAACTCAGTTAGGGATCCCTACCTAGACTTGTATGTTGGCATCACTCAATATTCAATGATTGGGGAGGTCATCCTTCTAGGTGACCTCAACGCTTGCACCATAGCTCTTTAGATCCCTTTCCACAATCGGTTTGAGGATGTGTTTTGTATTAAGAAGTTCCAAAAACTTCATCGAGTGTTTGGCAATGCTTTGGGGTGCATAACAACTCATGGTAGGCACGTCTTATAGCTTGTAGAGTCTCATGAGCTATTGATCTTGAATGGCTTCTCTTGCTTCTCAAAGTCCCATTACTTCAAATACTTTCTTCATTGTGGGGGAGATAGTGTAGTAGATTACTTCATGTATAGCTAGGACCTACTACCTTTTGTGCACCATTTTTTAAGTACCCCCATCCCTTAGTTGACCATGCCCTCATTTATTTCTCCCTCCATGTCAGTTCTTCCCCTCCCTTGACCCCCTACCTCGGGGCGCACCTCAGACCACTATCCTTTTTTATGAGGGAGACCCAGATGCATTCTCATCTCCCCTTCGTGAGAGGCTTCCTTTTGAATCCTAATTCCCATCTCTTGTTTTAACATCCACCAAATACAAATATCTCTCATCCACCATTTGGAAAGCAACCCTCAAATCCTACCCCCACGTCACTCGATCCACTTCCCATTCCCCGAAACTTATCTCATGCCACATGCATTGGTGGTATGACATAAATTGCAAAGCTCTTCATATCCAACTTTGCCATGCCTTTTCTTGTGACCGTCGTTCTTATCCTAGCCTGAAAGCTTCCTATCGTCACCTTCTTTTTCAAAAGAAATGTCTCTTCATCTCATTGAGGAGACATGTCTTCCATGCTTCCCTTATTCTCTCCCCAAAATATTTTGGCACACCATCTGCCCTTGCCATTCCCCCATCCCGCCTGATCTAGATACTTGTTTCATGCTTTCCTCTAATCTATTACCTATACTCTATATGATGCCCCTGGACAACCTCTGATTCAGGTTACTTCCACCACCTCTTACTACTTATTCTCATATTGAGACATTCGAGAGGTAGTATGGGTGATGAATACCAGCAAAACATTTGATGAGGAAGGGATTCAGGTAGAGTTCTTCAAGCATGGTCTTTGTGTTTGGATGATCACTTGGTCCACTTGTTTAACCATGTTGTTTGTACAGGTTTTTCATAGATTTGGTCACATCACACTGTTCACCAGATCAATAAATCGAGCCCATTTGTAGGTCCAAACAAGTACATAATGATCTTGGTGGGACACACATTCTCAAAGATTTATGCTAAAGTCCTTTATATGGAGTTTTGCCAGAGAGCTTGAATGGAGACACCTTAGAGCTAGAAGGCAAGTTGGATTTCAATCTACACATTAGACCATTGATCACATACTTAAACTCTGGGCCATCATTGAGGAGGTGCGACATCGCTCTTCAAATGTTTATTGTTGCTTTGTCATACTTTAGTAACTTCATAAGTTTTAGTCATACATGTTCATGGTCATGTGCCCTTGCTCATTTGAGACTAACTTCGAGGTTGTGTTTCGGGCCTTGGAAACCGGTGTTTCTAGGGAGTGATTTTTCCCTTGAAAATATCCATCTTGGACAAAGTAATCTCTACACTGAGTAATGAAGAAAACAAGGTTGGATAAACAAAACTGTTGGGACACTGAAAATGAAAATGTCTATTACAAGCACTAAAATATTCTAGGTGGAATTTTGCAATTTTTACTACTGCCTAGAAGTGGACTTGTATGTAAAATTCTGGAAATGGTTTCTTATCAATACTGTTGGGAAAAACAACTTCCTGGGACAGCCATTTTATAACTTATTTACCACTGTTTCCCCCCCTCTATTTGAGTGATCTTATGCCTCCCAAACAACTTGCAACATATGACTTTAGCAAAGATAAAACCCAGAAGACATAAACAGAAATTCAACTTTTCATTCCATAGGAACTTCACTAATTTAAGTCTGATTTTATTTAAAGTAATAAACTGAAAATATTTCTACAGCAGTAGTGCGATCTAGTACCTTGCTAAAGCTTGCATCCTTGACCAGAATCCTTCTTGTTAACTGCTGTTCACACTTCTATTCTACCATCCACTTGCTGCCCACGAAATAGAGACTGTGGAGCCGCCAGTACACGCCAAGTTTGCTAAGAATATTTCAAGTTGATTGCATAACAAATGGTTGGATAATGGTTCATTGTTTTTTCTTCAACATAGTTGTGTTCATTATGAAACCAAGCATATGGTTTATTGTTTTCTTCTGACATGGTTTACTATCTTTCATGTACTCAATGTAAGCACAACCATATATTTATAAATCAATGTATTGGATATATGAATATTGACATATGTGTTTCATTTGTTTGTAGAATATCAAAGAGGATGGTTCGAAAGAAAAAATGGACCACTGTTATGGATCTAAAAGTACAAGACCTAATTGGGAAAGACATCTTTTCTAGCACTGATCTGAACTAGAGTGAAGTTGTGAAAGGGGACAAATCTATTGACCGTGTTGCATTAATTCCATATTCTAGAGTTCCTGACTTCATCAAGGGGGAGGAAATGAACCCAAATGCACCATGCAAATCTGTTCGAAAGCTATATAGGATGAATGATGGGATTGATCATAGGGATTCAATTTCAAACAAATATTCAATGTGAGTAACTACATTTTTGTCATGTATGAATTGTCTATTTTGTATTTTGTTATATTGAACTAAAGTATTATAATTGGAAAATTTCCATATGTGTAGTTATCGATGCACATATGGACCAAAGGACAAGAATAATGGACCAAAACCTCCTAAAAAAAGGCAACGATATATTCAAAAAAGGGGATGTGAGTGCCACTTTATTGTGAAACAAATGGCTGGTAAACCCAACGTGGCCATAATTACATACAATATGTATGAACATGAAGACAAACATGGTTGGCCATGCCATGGACAGTTTGATAGATCCAACGAGCCAAGGGTGATGTATGCACCTCGTCTTTCAAGAGAAATGGTACTATCAGTGGAGGCAATGTATGAAATGGGATTATCTGTTGATTTGGTTTGCGAACGACATATGTTGGAGGTTAGAGAAGGCTTATTCAATGTGGATAATGAAAGCACTCGAGACAGCTTTCTGACATGGAGGGATGTCGTCAACATTTTTAATCGATTGGGAAAAAACAAATTTCAACTTGATAAGAATGAGTCAATAAGTTTGAATCTATGGTACCAACGAGATCCAAATTCATTCTTTTTCTACCAAACCCCTCATGGTGACGAGATGCCATTTATCATTGGTATTCAAACAGATTGGATGTTGCATAATATGGTGAAATATGCACATAACAGTATCATTTCAATGGATTCAACATTCAGCACAAACAAGTATGGGGTGAGTATTCATTTAGAAATTGATGCATACGTACACTTATTTTCATTTCTACTATTTGTATTTTGTTGTCTTTAATATTGACATCATAATTGTGTGAATACAGTATCAATTGTATACCCTGCTTGTGTTTGACAAACAACAAAATGGAATCCCTATTGCATGGGTTGTTTCATCCCGAAATAGGTCATCTGATATGTCATTGTGGTTTTCCAAACTTATGGAAAGAGGTCGACAACTTAAACCTGATTGGACAGTGAATGCGTTCATGACAGATGGTGCATTGGCAGAAATTGATGCAATAAGGTATTTTTTTGCAATTAGTTAAGATAGTTTCTCATGTTTTTTCTTCACTCACTGATTTATCTAAGAGAATGCTCTTTTTGCTATGTGTAGATCTGTTATAGGTTGTCAAGTTTTACTATGTGCTTGGCATGTCAGAAGAGCATGGCTGAAGAATGTCTTTAGATTGGCTAGTTGTGAGGATGTTGGAAGAAAAATGTTTTCAACATTAGGTGCTATCATGAACGGTGGTCGTGATCCAAACTCTGTTGTCGAAGCTTTGGATCAGTTTTATGAAGAATTCAAAGATGAGAACCGTTTCTTGCAATACTTTTCAAGGAATTGGAAGGATAATAAAAAAATTTGTAAGAACCTTTTAAACCTGTTCAAGTTGATGCAAAATGCATTGCTTATTGAATATGGTAAATTTCATACTTTCTTTTTGTAGATATGTGGGAAAAAGGTTATCGAAACTTTCATCATGCCAACCAAGAAACAAATAGCACCATTGAAGCATATCATTGTTTTTTAAAAACAAAATTCCTTTGTGATCGTAGATGAAAATGCCACCTACGGATGGACTGGCTTATCTACACTTTGCTTAAAAGGGTGGAACACTATTATTGGAACATGGCTCGTATAAAGAAAGTTGGTTTCATAAATAACTACAGGTTGGAGCATATCATAGAGACATCTATGGAAAAGGCTAAAAATATTTCGGATGACCATTGTGTTCCTCATGATGAAATTCAAAATTGTTATTGGGTGCAAAGTCAATCGTCCTTGAAAAAATATCTTGTGGTTTATTCAAACCAAACATTTCCTTCATGTGATTGCCCATGGGCTATGAGAGGAAATATTTGTAAACATGTCATTAAAGTGAACATGTTGCAAGTATATGGTTCTAGGGAAATACATCAATTATCTAGGTTGGATGTTAATGTTGATGTAGTAAATGGTGGATCTCCAATTATGGGACCGGATGATGACATTGTTGAGGATCAAAACATTGAGATTGCCTCAAATGAGAATTTTGATCCAATCATCAATGAGTTGGATGAATGTGACCTTGGGAGATGTCAAGAAATTTTTGACAGATGCAATAAAAAGATTCAAGCAGTAATGGTGCAACCTCCACATTCTATTTCAAGGGCATTGTTGATGGAAGAGCTCGTGGATAAATTTGTTGCTGATATGAATTAGCGATGCATTCATGATTTTGATTTTAGTTATAATGACAATGAATTCACATTGAAGTGAATAAAAAGCTTCTTGAGCCCTAAGAAGATGTCTCGCCAACGACAAAATAAGCGTGCATTGCTTCCAGACCTAAATGTGGATGCACAAGCATTTGAATCTTTCAACTTTCCTTTGATAGGTAGACAAATGTTAAGTCAGTCAATGAATACCATGCCCATTCAAGGACATCATGATGCTTCCCCATATGTATTTAATGTTGACCCAACAAAATATAAATTTCCAGTGGTAGAGGGGGGGAGATTGAAGAAGAATTGGAGGCAATGTATGCAAATAAAAATTCATCAACGATCATTTCAGGTATAACTTCTAAATTTCTAATACTTTTTAAATAAATTAATGTCATGAAGTGGCATATCATAGAGAATTTCATAACTGTAATATATTGGCATGTGGAGCACGTGCTTTGAAAGGTACACCACAAAGGGTTGTAAGGCCTCGGAATAGCAGTCAAGTAAATACAAATTCAAAACAACCATCATCTATCAATCATACACATTCAGAATCACTTGCATCTATGAACCCACCACTAGGTTTGTTTTTCTTTGAAGTGAATTTATCGTGGTATTATTGGAGAGACATTATCACTTATAATTCATTGATGTGTATTTGTATATGCATATTTTCAGACACCAATGTCTCTTCTATTGCACACATGCCAACATTAGGGCAAATGAAGTTGACATTATTCCCTAATTTGGAATTATAATATGAAGGTAAGTAACTATATTCGAAATTTCCTACTTGTTTCTTTTGGAAAGAGAAGGTATGCTTTGTTCACTGAGCTTTTTTCACATAATTTATATTACTTGTTATTTATTACTACATTTCTAGGCCAAAATTTGATGAGATTCAAGTGTTTTAACTCAATCTCTTTCCATCACATGTACAGGGAAAGAAATGGGTAAACGGATGGACTTTCAAAAGCTGGTCTACAGTTGAAGAATGGATTGTGGCACTCCTTTAATATTGCCCCTTGCTTGAACAAACGATAGGGGATAAAACCTCCTTGTTCTTTTGTATAATGACACTACAGTTGCCTATGTATGATCAGTAGTTCAGTTTCTGGTATAAATGATATTGGGAACCCATTGCATAGCCATGTTCCATTTTCTTGCCATATTGTATATGCTTTATAAGCCCAATGGATGTACATGTTTTGAAATTCAATGGAATCATATAGTAATCTTCAAACAAATAGGAGTAAGATAGTTGATCTGGAAGATTAGATGTGAAGTTGTCTTTAGCAGGTCCATGTTATCTGTTCTTCTGTTTAAAGAATGTCTTTTTGATGAGTTCACCATATAATTCAGAGTCAAAGGCACTCATTAAGAGTGATGCCAGAGCGTGTGATCCCAGCGCTCAATCTGGTTTAAGAACATTCTTACTATCCTTTAGGTATATTGGTGATCCGATTTGTACTTTTCTGATGTGTTGTGTTTTTTCTTGTATTAATATAAGTAACATTTTGACAAAAAAAATGCATATCTAGTTGCCTGGAGATCTGTAATAGCATTGGAAAAAAAATCATACATTTTCAACCAAGCACTTCGATGGAACTTTTATGATTTTCCTTTGTAAATTCAGAACTCTAATTGTTGTGTGCATCTCTTACGTGTCTCTACAAGTCTGCTACAACATTATAGTGATCCCATTCCTTGAGTTTAAGGGCGGTTACTTTCATATATGCCATCTATCACCTACAGGCATGTAAAATAGTCTTTCTTTAATATATATATATATCAGATCTATTTAGTGACTGTTCAAAGCATTTTGACTCCTTATTAGCGTCTGCAAGGTGTTTCTCAATTGACCATTTATGATGCCCATGGTAACATGCATTCATGGTTAAAATGTGGAGGAATATCTAAGCACACAAACACAGATTTGACTCTATTAGGAGAGGGGTAGCCAAGTGTTTGACTAAATACTTAAACCAAAAATAAGTACAACAGTGAACCAAGAAAACCACTCAGTTGGGTCAAGGATGTTACATAAGTCCATCAATGAGCTAAGTCAACATAGTATACATTCCTTTAACAACATATAATGAAGGGTGTGTGACAATGGAGATAAGTTTAGGAATGGTTGACATTAAAAAAATGAGAAAGGAAGAGCAGCAATTCAAAAATAGTTTCACTGATAGGGTGAGAAGTCACAAAGAAAAAATGTTTTATTTATGAATTATGTATATCCAAGAACTAATCAAGTGTTGATAGAGGCAAGCCAAAATAGACTCCAAAGATACATTATGAATGACTATAGTTGTCCTTCGAGAAAGGAGTACATAGTAACTTGACACTTAAGGTTAAAATTGAACCTAAAATTACATGATGTACTTGAAAATGTTTATACAAACTTCATACAAATCTGCAAACACATCAAATATGCTACAAGAATTAAGTTCTGTATGCTACAACAGATGACATTTGTGACAACAGTCTCCACTCCCCAAAACTATCTCTATTATCTTCATCAATTAGAAATATAATCAAACAACTTCAAATCCAAGAAAAATATGGTATACTTGGGATCATCTTATAGTAAGCTAATGCAACCATTATACAAAATCTCATCAAATATTGGCCTAGAAATGTAGTAATATATTTAGGGAAACAGTTAGATAACTTGGAGCACACTCACGTGTTTTTTTCATTGGAGAAAACCATAGTTTTATTCATATTAAGATAGAAAGTACATTTCGTATATGTATTTAAGTATTTCTGTCATTTCAAAAAAAAGAGGGAAATAACAACTTCGTTTCTGCCTTTTGCTTGATACTCTAGAACATTACAAATGTTGGCTTCCACATGGGAGCAAAAAACTTGTCTCTCGACAACACTCATAGTTCTAAATGTAGATTTCTCAAAAAAGGTTCTAACAATTTTCCATCTAAATGATCAAAATAAACCAGTAACTCCTAAATCTCTGATACATCAGTATCACTATATACTCCTCCATCCAGAATAATCTCAAAACAAAGTGGGATGAAAATATTCAGAATGCTGGCTCTTAAATATGCCACAATCCATTATTCAGTTGTAGACCAGCTTTTGAAAGTCCATCCGCTTCTCCATTTCTTTACCTGTACATGTGATGAAAAGAGATTGAGTTAAAACACTTGAATCTCATCAAATTTTGGCCTAGGAATAGTTAAAATCAGAAGAGTTTCCAACTAAGGAATAGGTAAGTTAAAATCAAGTATATATATATTTTTTCTGTTAAAAAAGGTAAGTTAACATCAAATATTAATATATATAAACGTATATAAACATGGGTGCGGTGGATATTGTGGTGAGTAATATACCCACAAATCGATGGTTTAAAGAACACTCCATGTAATTAACCAAAAAACACTTCATTTTTCTATTCTGGTGGCTTACGAATTTCATTCTGAATACACTATTCTTAATCTCTGCAATCATCCGGTTCACGTCCACCACTCCTAATCCAGATAGTATTCTCCCTCTTGATGACCTTTTTACATTGATAGTGTTCCCTGCCAGTGGATTTATGTTGGCATTAGCCCTCAAAGAGACTACAGGCATCACCATTGTTGAAGAAACAGAAGAGAAGTTACAAGAACCTCTTCTGGATGGTAGTAGTTTGAATCCTGGCACTAAGAAAGAATAAGTAACACCTTATGCTACAGCAGGTATTCTGTCAAGAGCTACATGGTTATGGCTGAGTTCTGTATTGAACAAAGGTTACATAAATACTTTGCAATTGACAGATGTTCCTGCACTGGCACTTGGTGATAGTGTTGAAAGTATGTTTGAGCCTTTTAAATCAAATTGGCCTGATAACATAGTGGAACATCAACACCCTGTACGCCTTACATTGCTTCGATGCTTTTGGCCAAATCTTGCACTTACTGCGTCTCTGGCCATTGCAAAACTGTTTGATGTATATTGGGCTAGTTTTGATACAAAAATTTGTTGATTTTACATCTGGAGATCATAGCTTTCCTTATGAGGGCTACGTGCTTGTATTAATACTTCTTTAAGCAAAATCCATAGAGGTTCTCTATTCCCATCAGTATAACTTTCAGTGTCAGAAGTTGGGGATGCTGATAAGGTCGACTCTGATCACGACTTTATATAGAAAGGGTTTAAGATTGTCTAGTTCTGCTAGGCAATCTCATGGTGTTGGGCAGATTGTAAATTACATGGCTATGGATGCTCAACAGCTTTCAGATATGATGTTGCAGCTTCATTACATTTGGATGATGCCTCTTCAAGTTGGGGTTGCTTTATCAATACTGTTTTGGGTTTTGGGCATTTCAATGTTATCTGGTTTTGTTTGCATGGCACTTATAATGGGCATTGTAGCTTGGGGATCCAAGAGGAATAGGAGATATCAGTTCCAATTAATGAAAATGTGTGATCTTCGAATGAAGGCAACTAATGAATTTTTGAATTATACGAGGGTTATCAATATTCAGGCATGGGAAGGCCATTTGCAAACACGTGTACAGTCTTTCAGGAATTCCGAATATGAATGGCTCTGCAATTTTATGTATTATGTTTCAGTAAATATAATTACTCTATGGAGTACACCTTAATTTTGGTAACACTAGACCCACTAGACCCTAGTAAATATTGGTAATATTAATTTTTAAAGTAAAAGGATAGAAAATTACCATTATTATTAATTTTTTAATATTTCCATTAATTGTTTCAGGATGTTAAAGAGTGGACTTCATATGCAAAGAGTAAAATTTTAGATCTCATTCATAATTTAACAGACTTAACAGTTTTCAGAATTGCAATTGTTTCCACTGGATTTTATGGTGTATGAGGCTATTGGATTGATATTTAATCAAGAGAATCAACCCCTCTATATTTTTTGGTAAAACTGTTTTTATTAGATTCGGTTCAGATTTTTGGGGTTGATTGGTTCAATGATCCAGTTCTGATAATACTGACACATTTCCAGCACCTGGGGATGGCATTCACAGTAATAGTGAACCAATAAAAGAAGAGATGGGGAAAATAAAATAAAAAATTATAAATCAAAATGAAAAAAAAAGGAAAGGTGAAGTAGACTTGTGATATGTTAAGATATTCTGATTTAGTTAGCAATCTGCCTCGAACAAAAAAATTATAGCATAGGCACTGAAATATTTGGTAGGAAAAAGATAAATACAAGAAACTTGCATTGCAATGTAAATAAAAAGAAGAAAGATTGCAGTTTGATGAAAAAAATGTTTGTGTAATACTTTTAGACACATTTGTGCTTTGGTTGGGATAAAACATAGAATCATTCCAGAATTCATCCTTGATTAGTTTTCATGAAGAATATTGCTTTCTGCCAACAATATAATTTTTCTGGTATGACTCATATCAACATAATTTTCCTGGTATGACTTATCTCAACATAATTTTTAGATATATTCTTCTAGTTTGATTAGACTGATCATTAATTATTGTTGTATTTTTTTTAACTAAATTTCGCCCTAAATTTCGACTCAGCTCTACTTTTAAGTTTACAATTCGTAATAAAAATGATACCTTTACGTTTATAAGAGAAAGTTAAAACTAACAAGCTACATTTGTTCCGCTTGACTTCAAAATGAAAGTGCCTTCTAGGTGAGAGTTTTCCATGAACTTATGTTGTAAAAAACAAAGTTCAACATTCAAATTTGAGACCGGCCTGAGATTCATGTATTGCGGGACAATGATTTTTAGCTTGTTGTTTTGAGCATATTAACAAGTTTTATAAAGTCAACCTGACTTGACCCTTTAGATCTGGCTGATATTCTGAGAAGAGTTTAATAAAAGTACTGCCCTCCCTTCTTTTCACCCAGGAAGAATGATGTGTCATACCCTGTAATTACTAGTTCTAGCGTAGGAGTCGGTTCCCGACTCCGTAGCCATCCTATTATCAGTTGGATAAAGACCAAATATTTAGCAAACGACAGAGACATCATTTTCTGAAATTTCTAATCTTGACCAACCTTACTTTCCCCCATCAATCGTAGCAGCAGATACTGACCTGAACTTCATTTTACTGTGACAATTGCATCATAAAGGCTCTGAAGCTTAATAGCCAGCCCTTCTATCTTACTGCGGGTATGTAATCAACCCATATCTTACCTAGTTCCAGTAGGATCAATCACTAGCCAACTACTAATCACAACCAATATACAACTGCCTACATCAATAAAGGTAGTATTAAAGGTAGCAAACTGGAGATCGAAGGTAGGAAAAGGAATAGGAATAATGTATAGGACGGAGGGATGGAATGGACTAACTGATTAAAGTTACGAAATACAAGCCTGGTTTCCCAGATATATACGTTGCTTGGATCAGTTAACAGATGTAATAAAAGGCATCAAACTCTGCTGAAAAACAATACCTGGAGCTAGAAATAGTGGAATTCACAAGAATTGCCAGTGGGTGAATATCCAAATCATCCGACCATGAAAATATTCAGGTGGTTGCTTGCTAAAACATGGATCTACAGGAGTGTCGGATCTACTTGGTCGTTTGAGGAAACAGGGGTCTGCAGGAGTTTGAGCGCGTAGACGATTTGAACAGGACGAAAGTGGTAGCTCTGCATTAACTCACTAGCGGACGAGCAAGGTGGTAGCTCTGCATTAACTCACGTACAAACCTCGATAACGTAAAAAGCCACGTCGGTTAGCCGGAATTTTGGTTACGGAGGTGGAGTTGTGGACGCAACGGAGGCGGAGTCGGGTATCGGGTGGACGGTGGACGGGGTTGGGGCACAACGGGGATGGTTCCGTTTGGCGGCGGGATGGGGCGATTTGAGTGCCCCATATCCCATGTCGTAGTAAGCCCGGAAGTTCTGATAATGCCCTGGATTTTTTGGCTTTTGTTCAACGGGCCTTTGTAGATGGTTTTATTTTTATGAATGACCCACTTGAGAGAGCTACCCAGTAAGCATGTAGAGATTCTATCTCCTCGATGAACTCTAACCTAAAGAAATTTATCACTATCCAGCCATGAAGCCTGCAAATTCTTCAAACCTTAGCCCGCTAAGGCCGAGGATTGCAATTTTTTTACCTTCCTCTTCCTTTCATAAAACAAATCTCTACCTGGATCGAATTGAATGCATGCGGAATGGCTAGCCGCTTTTGTACTTGTTACTTGATGGTGTGTATTCTGATTGTGTGGGTCCTCCTGGCGAAAATGGGACTCGAAAATGGTCGTTGAGCAATAACTTGACTTGGCGTGTGGCAAGAGTTTTCCGGTAGACAGGAACTAAAGGGGTAGAGTCAACGGCGTGGGAGGCAACACCGGTGGAGCAACGGGGCAAGATGCAACGAGGTTGAAACGCAACGGGGGGTTGGGGCATTTGGCGGTGGGACGGAGCGATTTGAGTGCCCCATATCCCATGCCCTACAGAATCAATACACTGGAGATTGCAAGGTTTTTGAAAATTTGGATCAAGATACTGTGGTAACGGCAAGTACAAAAATATATATAAATATTTTATTATAAATTAAAAAAATAGAGGGAAGAATCAAAACTATTCACAAAACACGAGTAGAAATATAAATTATTGATTAAAAAGAATTTTTATGCATATTACTATAATTATTAGACATTCATGTATCATTCCAATAGCATAGGAGACTACTACAGAATCAATACATTGGAGATTGCCAAATTTTTGAAAAGCGAGATCATGGGTGAAAAAATGAAGATGGGTGTCTATTTTGGGGGGTCTCGTGAGAAAATAATTCTGGTTTTTTCATGTTTTTCAACTTCAGGCAAACAAAAGTGATATTTTTGTTTAAAATTTCACTTTGCCGTAAAAAGAAAACTTTTGTAGAATTATGTTAGCTTTCTACTCATAATTTTTAGAATTTTTTTATTAAGATTTGATATGTCGATTTCGCAAATGTTTGACAGTGTGTTCTTATAAAATGAAAAGACTACAGAAGAGTTATGATTTGTTGCACCACTAAAATCGTTGTTAGACTTGTGTTTTGCAAAAACAGAAAATGCTACGACAATCTACACACAATGTACTAGTGCCTGACTATAAGTTTGCATCCAATGGACCTCTATACTAATTATTATATTTTTTTAAAGTCGATCAATGGGGAAACTCAGTCGATTTTCAACAACCTTTTTGTTGCACCACTTTTCTCTCAATCCGCTATAAAAGCAAAAAATCTACGAACACCCTTTTGAAGTAGACACGTCAATGAAGAGTCCCACATTTTTTTCGATTTTTTTGGTGTTGTATTTTCAAAGTTATGGATTTTTCTTTTCGCTATTTTTTTAAAGAGCTGAATCATAACTCGACACATGTTACGAAGATAAAACTTAAAAAATATCAGTTCTTATCTATATACAACAAAATTTATACCCTCGTAAAGTAGATTCAATGATGAATCTACTGGTATGAAGTCCGACATTCGTTTTGTTGTGTAAGAGGTGGTTTTCTCCTTCCAAAAATGGAGAAACCTGAAAATTTTGCAGAGATCTGAATCTTTCATGTTTCAGAGATTATTCGGCCGAATAATTATTCGGCCGAATAACGGTTTTCCGTAACGGCGCCGTAAATTATGGCGAAGGTTATTCGGCCGAATAACTAAACGAAAAAAAAATCACGTCGGCCGGAAAAAAAAAATATATATATATATATATATATATATTTTTATACTCATATAAATAAACCTAAAGTTAATTCATTATTTTCGCATGTTTGAACTTCGCATTTTTTTGTCAAACTAATTTCGGAAGGAGGAGATAATTTTTGCAAAATGAGGTTTTTACAAGGTATGTTTCTTCTTCTTTTTTACAAAAGGCACATTGAAGGAGTTTTTTTTTCTAAGGCATATTTGCAAGGAGTTTTTCCAAAATATCTCTTTTCTTATTGCATTTTTACAAAGAAGACATTTTTTGCAAAAGGAGGTTTTTACAAAGTATGTTTCTTCTTTTTTCCAAAGGCACATTCTAGGTGATTTTTTTCTAAGGCATATTTGCAAGAAGTTTTTTCAAAATATTTCTTTTCTTATTGTATATTTGCAAAGAAGACATTTTTTGCAAAAAGAGGTTTTTACAAAGTATGTTTCTTCTTCTTTTTTCCAAAAGACACATTGAAAGTGTTTTTTTTTTAAGGGATATTTGCAAGGAGTTTTTTCAAAATATTTCTTTTCTTAGACATGTTTGCAAGGAGGTTCTTTGCAAGGATGGTTTTTTTTCAAAGTAGCTTTGCACTTTTTATTTAATTGAAAGAGGTTTTTTCAAATAGTTGTTTTGCTAAGGTATTTTGCAAAGGATTTTTTTCCAAAGTAGTTTTGCACTTCTTATTTATTTGAAAGGAGTTTTTTCAAATAGTTATGTTGCTAAGGTATTTTGCAAAGGATTTTTTGCAAGGTAATTTTGTACTTCTTATTTCTTTGAAATGGGTTTTTTTTCAAAGAGTTATTTCTTTACAATGATTTTTTCCCAGATATATTTATAAATAAGTTTTTATTCAAAGTACTTTTTTCTAGTGGTTTTTTTCGTAGATATTTTTTCAAAAAAGTATTTTTGCAATGAATTTTACAACAAAGATTTATTTACAAGGTGTTTTATTTTCTTCTTTGGCACAAGGTGTTTTTATTATTTTCCAAAGAAGATTTTTGTTCAGAGAGTTTTTTCAAAGGAAAGTTAATTCCAAAGAAATCTTCTTCAAAAGACTCTTACAAAATTTTTATAAGGTAAAGTAAATTTCAGTTCATGTTTTTATAAATTCCGTAAATGTTTTTAAATCTTAATTTATTTATTTTTACTATAAAGTAACAAGATTCTTTAATTTATCGTCTATAGATTAAACAACCATGGGCAATAAGAGAAAACGTCAAAGAAAAGCTGATCGTAAACGTGATGATGATGATAATAGAGAGAAACAAAAACTCGGATATATTGCCAAAAAACAAAGGGTTGCCGAAACGGAAGAGAGAACTATTGAAGATATAAATACAGATTTACATGATAATGTTGAAGAAATGGAAATTGAAAATAGAGTACAAGAAGAACAAATTGAAGTTGAAAAGAACATTGTAGAAGATGTAAATAGTGATTTACATGCTAATGCCGATGAAATCAATATTGAAGATCAAGTTCAAGATCCAGAAATTGGACCTGGTATGTATATATCATATATTTTCCAAATTCATTTTTTTATAATGAATTTTATTTTTTGATATATGTTAAATTAAATTTAACTTGATGTATAGGTACTTTTACTATTGATGATGAAATGTTAGAAGACATTGATTGCGACAAATATGGAGAAAAACTACCAATTCATGTTGCACGATATCGTGCTACAAAAATTTATGATGAAGTTCTCAAGGATTACTCAATAGCAGGACAAGCACAAATTTTGAGATGTTTATTAGTGTCCAAGAAGTTAGAAGGTGCTACATCATTATTGGGTATTCACAAAGTAACAAAAGAGTCGAAATTGAAACAAAATGTGATGGAAAATATAGGCGATGCAATAAAAAAATTTGAAAAATCCAGGAAGAAAGATATCAGTGCTGCACGTAAAGCAATTCATACAGCAATTCTTTTAGCTAGTACTAAACAAAAGCGTTTGACAACAGAACTAGCAAAAGCAGTTGGAACATCAAGAAAGACATTATACAAACATAGCAAATTCAGAATGCAAATAGATGAAAATAATGAACTTGCTTGTTGGGCAATTATTTGTAGACAACCTTACAAAGATAGATTAGGAGCAGGTGTTAAAGATATTGTACGAGAATATTGGTTGGAACATGCTCGAGTTTCACCAAATTCAAGAGATGTGATACGCAAAAGAATATCACGAAATGTATATGAAAGCCAACCAAAACATATAATGGACATGACACAAGTACAATTGTTCAATAAATTCAAGGAAGATCATCGTGGAATTAATATATCAATCACTACATTTGTGCAACAAAAACCATGGTATGTTCGACCTATAACTATACGTGATACATGTTGTTGCCGTTATCATGTGCAATTTCAGTTATATTATGACACGTTTCTTGAATTTGGTAAAATGTTTTGGACAAATTCACCACCTCCGCCGATGATACGTGAATTCATATCTCAAATTTTATGTGAGAGAAATCACGATGAAGTATTTTATTCAAAGAAATGTGTCAATGGAAAACATTGTCATCATTGTGGAAATTTGGTGTTATTCCACAATAAATATCCTATCGATAATGATCAATCGTTGTCAAATGTAAATGTTGATTGGAAGAGATACGAATACATCAACTATAATACAAGTTCTAGTGATTCACATTCCAAAAGAATTGATTTGCTAGAAGACAAGATATGCGTCACAGATTTTCTCAAAAAATTTGAAAGCAAAATTTATAAATACACCCAGCATTCACATAGAGCACGATGGAAAGATCTTGAATTCAAACAGTCTCGTGAAATTTTTCCACCCAGAACAATTTTGTCGGTGGTTGATTTTGCTGAAAACTATACATTTGCTACACAAAAAGAAATACAGAGTGAATACTATCACTCTCACCAAGTTTTGATATTTGTCCATGTTGTATATAGACATTCTCAACAGGATGTCGATGGCATTGAAAGCACATGTGACAATCGAGATGTGATTAAAGAATATCACTTCTATATCAGCGATGATCGTACACACGACACACATTTTGTCCAACATTGTATAGAAAATATTTTCTATGACTCACTGAAAAAACGCGAAGTCAAATTCAAAGAGCATTGGATATGGTCTAATGGATGTGCGGGTCAATTTAAATCTTCACGATCATTTTTTTGGTTATGTCGACTTCATAAAGCGCTGAACATTAAACATCGCTGGAATTTCTTTGAAACTGGGCATGGAAAAGGTGAGCATGATGGTGCAGGAGCATGCGTGAAAAGAGCACTTCGAAGATGGCAAATGAACTATTCTTCTGCACGGTTTCATTCAGCTGCAGAGGTTGTCCAATGGTGTCAATTAAATCTAAGCCATGATTATAATCAACAATCAAAAGACGTGCGCAGGTATGTCCACTATTTTTTTAATTTATATTATTTCTTAAAATTTTTAAAAATGTATATACTAACATTTAAGTACATGTACACTATTTATTGTGTAGGTTTTTTTGGCTTGTTGGGGTCCAAGATATAAATAGATCAATACCATATGACGCTAGCACCATACATGGAACTAGAGATCTTCACTCTATTCAAACAAAATCATTTCACAACGTGTTTGCATTTGACAGTAGAAAGCAATCATGCTTTTGTCATATTTGCATTGAAAATGTTGAGTCTACAGAAGTTTGTGAAAACATAACAAACAACTACGTAAAAGCTTGGAGACACACAGAGATTAATCCAAAAGGAAAAATGCCACTAGCAAGTGTTAAAGAATTAGAATCAGAAGAAATAGCAATATCGTCTGATGGCGATAGAATTTCAGATCTCGTAAGAGAAGGTAATAAACTTGTTTTTGACTTTTAAGTCAATTGTTCATTCTAATCCATCGCCATAAGTATAGTCAATTTAATTCATTTAAATACACTAACACCAATCATAACTTGCGCAGGAGATGTTTTCGTTGTGATTGCACCTGTAGACAACAACGAAAATGTCAAATATTATTTGATGCGATGCACTGAAGGAAAAATGAAGTTATTGGAGGACTACAACGACAACGGATTTACATACGAAAGAGGATCCATCATTTTAAAAGGCTACTTTTTTCAGCAGACGCATATGACTAAAAATTATGTCTACTTTCAAGATTATGAACCCGATGTTATATGTTGTCAATATAGTCATTTAGTATGTGCATCTCGAATAAAATTGATACAAGTTCCATCAAAAAACAGTTAAAAACCAAAAAATGGAAACTATCCATATGTGACCATGAACGGATAGTTGAAGATGGCATTCCATTGCGATGTTTTTAACTACATATCAAAAATAAATTGATCTATATTTTTGTCCATGTCAATTGTTGTGTGCAATATATTTTTTGTCCAATTATCAAAATTGTTGTGCACAGTATATTTTTTCATTGAGATTTTATGAATATTTTCTTGAATGACAACTAACATAAGAGATTAAATGGTTGTACTTTAACATGCTTAAAAATGAATTCAAATATAATTTGAAAATTCAAAAGTACTTTATTCGGGTCCCCATATGTCTATTAGACCACTAAGGGATGAGATAACGGATGTGGCTATCCCCACTCCGCCCCGAATTTTTACTTTTGGTTGATTGATGCTAACGAAAAATCACAAAAAGACCTATTAAATTTTGTATTCTTTTAATCCATCGAACATGTTTCTTTAATACGTACTTCACCATAAATATGATCTTAAATAGATGTCTGTAAATTGTCACCAAGTTCTCCGTCCCAAATCTTTAATTTAAAATATCGCTTGTGCAAATTCACATAACTGAAATCATGGCAAATGGAGACAACGATCATTTGATTTTTAATCACAAGCAAGGATTCCAGGATTGTGAAGCTTATGCTAAATTAGAAAAATGATTATTTACAACAAATCAATGAAAATTCATCAAATTGTTGTTTAAAATCATTGCTCTAATTTAACACAAACTTCACAATCCTGGAATCTTCGCTTATGATTAAAAAACAAAAAACCGTTACCCCTATTTGCCATGATTTCAGTCGCATCAAATGTACCTGAACATTGAAAATAAAAATTAAATTAATTAAAAATCCATTATATCAAAATTTGAACTTAACATATATTTGCTTTTAAACTTCCTAATTCATCCATATTTCTATCAAAAATTTTAACATTCATAAACTTCTGCCCAACATTAATTCTTACCATAACATTCATTTTCAACATTGAATATTTCCTAACTTAGATTAACATTTTAAACATTCCCAACACCTCCCATTCATTCTTTCCCAACAGTCATTCTTCCATAACATTCATTCTCATCATTCAACATTTCCTACCCTTGGGTTGCACCTATCAAGACATTTTAAACATTCATGCAAAACATTCCTTCTTCCATAACACCTCCCATTCATTCTTTCCCAACATTCCTTTTTCTCTAACACCTCCCATTCATTTTTTCCCAACATTGATTCTTACCATAACATTCATTCTCAACATTGAACATTTCCTAACTTAGAATAACATTTTAAACATTCCTAACACTTCCCATTCATTCTTTCCCAACATTCATTCTTCCATAACATTCAAAACATTCAACATTCATTCTCATCATTCAACATTTTCTAACTTCATAACATTCATTCTCATCATTCAACATTTCCTAACCTTGGATTGCACCTATCAAAACATTTTAAACATTCATGCGAAACATATTATAAATATTATCAAAACATTTTAAACATTCATGCAAAACATATTCTAAACATTTACCAAATGAGAAATAATAGACATGTACTCATGTATATAATCCAAAAAAAAGTTGATGAACATGTGAATTGAATGTACATATATATATAATCAAAAAATAAATACCCTCCATGTTCAAAACAACTACAATATATATATATCAACAAAAACAATAAAGTCTGAACCACTATCCATCTAGACCAATATCTTTCCACTATTTTCCACTAGGACCTTCCCTGGGACTCAACTCAACCTACAATACACAAAAAAACAAATTATAAATTTAGATCATAAATTATTTAAACAATTTTAAACTAAATTCAAGATATTAAGATATTAAACTCATCTACAAAACAATTCAATTATTAAAAAAATCGTACATCAAATTCTTTGAATGCATGTCCACCACTTTTTTCCACTAGAGCATTTCCTTTGGCTCCAAAGGATCTCAAAGAGCCAAGCTGCAACATGTACAAAAACAATTTTCAAATAAATCCAAAAAATATAAAACATTAAACTTATATCAGAGATCATTTCTAGTTCAACAAAATTACCTCGGTGCCAATATCTGCATTCATTAAAGACCCCACATCTTCGCCCCCAATTTCCAAATGGTCTCTTCCCTAAAATTTAAATTTTGTTAATAAATAAAACATAGTAGATACAAATAATAAATTAAGCAATTAACTTAAAACCAAAACAAAAAAATTAAAATCATTAGCTCACAAGAGATGGTAAATCATCTAAAAAGTTGGAATCTAAAGAAACCTGCATAGATAAGTCAAATTAACAATAAGATACATTGATATTTATTAAAATTCAAACAAACAAAAAAAATATCAAGTTCAATCATAAATATTATAATTAAAATACCTCTCCTAAGCGCTCTTCATTTTGACTAAGATGCTCTTGGTTTTGACTACTGGAGACTCGAAAATTATGTGCATTTAACATTCTCTAAAACTGCAAACAAAATACATTTGCTTAATATATTTATTACCATGTAGCAAAAAATTCAATTCAAAATGATTAATAAAAAATCAAATAGATTGTCATAGCATAATCAACAAACCTCTCCCATGCTCGATGTGTCATTGGATAACACATCTGAAGCTATATCTCGACAAGACTTAACATAAGCCCTGAGATCATCAATGCTCAATGCATCTACCTCGTCATTCGTCTTGTAAACAAAACTTTGACGAACAATAGCACGAGCCCTCTCTCGCCCCAAACCAACTTCTACTCCAGCAAGAGCTGAAGCTAAACCATCACCTACCGATTCCCTTCCAACTGTCCCTAGTTGAGATGTTGTCTCCATCTCTGATCTTAGAGCCACAACCCTCGGTGGACGAGGTATCTCAGGTGGAGGTTGTATAGTGGTAGGGTCTCTGAGAGCGCCTTTTCGATTATATATTCTACCCTTTCCAACTCCATAAAAGTCAGAAGGAACATCAGTATAGTTAGGCTTCATACCTAAAAACAACTCCGCATAAAAAAATCTAGCAAAATAATTAGGAACCTCATCGTTCCAGGGCAATCGACCATAAGCTGCAAGAAATCGATCATATATTAAATGTGCAATTTGAGGATGCTTGAAATATTGCACTTTCAACATTTTTCGCTTAAGGCCTTCTTTGAAATTGAACATTGAATTGGCTTGTTCTCTGGTGACTCTCTCCTTCACAACCTCCCACTTGTCTGGACCCATAACTTGGTCCCTTCGCATCCGCATCAAATGAACAAAACCATTTGTAGTTGGTCCAAGTTCCTCGTATGCATCAATGAATTTTTGCAAAGACGCCAAAACAATCTCTAGACTTTGTCGGCTCTCTGGAGGGAGATCCAAAGAACAAAGATCATTGTTCAACCTGTCATAGTGGGATCTACAACTTTCAAGAATAGTTTGTTGCACAACACCTTGCCATGGAAGCTCATCAGGTAAATCAGATGGATAAGTTGATATGGGTGTACACCCCTCGGCTAGTGGAACATATGTCGTCCTAGCTCTAGGAGGATCTTCAGGACCCTGCTCTCCACCCACACCTATTCCATCATCTACAATCCTATCTTGATCTTCCCCTCGCTCCGTCGAATTACGCACATCTTCTTAACGTCGCTCTGCTTCAAATATAGCCGTAGTCAAGAATTAACCTTGTCCATAAATTCAAAACACGAAAAAATACAAATTATACATTATTAAACATTAATGTTCATACCAACAGAAGGTTGAGATCGACGCTCTCCCACAGAAGACGAAGGAGAATCATTTGTACCCCTTCGAACTTGTTGGTGATCAAATGACTGGGACCCATGCAATAAAATCGAACCCCGCGGTGAATTCGACAACCTTCGACTACCAATTGGAACACCAATTCCTGAGGATTGTGATGACCTCCTACGCTTTCCCTTCGAAGACTCTCTTTCCATTTGATATAACTTCTAAATTTACACAAACGTTAACATATTGAAATTGTACATGACTATTCTACAAGCATCAAGCCAATATTTGATAAAAAACTACAACAAAATGTAAGTCCCTCTCCTAACTCTAATTAATTAACTAAAATTCCTTACCTTCACTAATATTGCAACGTAAAGATATATCTAATAATCATTTCATTATCAAATATAAGTTATAACACGGTTAATTGAAGTAGTATAGTAACCTTAAAAACTTTTAATCCAACAAATATGGTTGAATTATATATGTCAATGAACAAACATCTCACTAAACATATATATATATTCTTATTAAAAGAATTCTAGCTTATATTTATGATAATACAATTTACACACATTGAAGTTGTACATGTTAATTCTACAAACTTAAAAACATATCTATTAAAGATCTGCATACAAAATGTAGAGCTGCCTAAAATAGTATTGTAATATCCCTCTTGTTCTGCACTTGTGGCATGTAAATATAAATGAATATTGTACTGATTTCTGGTGAGGAGCACCAGGCCAAGACCCCACCAGTAAGCCTTGCGGCTTATGTGGTATTATTCCCTAAGTAATAATATTTAAACTTAAGAGACTAAAAGGTGACGACGCAACTAAACCATTACGGAGGAAGTTTATGGCTAGTAGTCCCTGAGTCGACGACGGATATCGTTCTAGTGCCACACACTCTTGAATGAAAAGCTAGGTTCTTTAAAGGGCCACTTAGAAACTTTAGAAGTTAAACCTAAAAGGAACTCCTCATAAGAGATCTCTATGAACCATTTTATACAAAAGTGGTCTCGTGTATATGATAAATGTATATATATTTATATAGATAGATATATCTTACTCCAACTAGAGGGGGTTTGAGCCAATTGAAGCTCAAATTATTAATTGGTAAATTAGTGTTTGGTAAACCTAACTTATTAATTGATATATATATATTATAAATATCATGCTATTAAAGGGTAGTATATGTCATAGATTAACTGCAAGTTATGCTATGGATAAAAGAAGCTTAGAAATGATATATATATATATATATATAAGAGATCGGCTAGAAAAAAAAAATACATGTATGTATATGTGATACATATAAATATGAATGCCTTAAGTTGTTAAAGTGTTAGTTAAACTACAGTAATATTTTAGAAGTTTTCTACATCACAAATGAAGGCGGATTATAGTTTAAAGCTTACCTATCTTAAGGTATTTATAATGAAGGAAAAAAAAAATTATTTTTGAAAGAAGCCGAGCCTCATGATTGGAGAACCCTACCTACCACTTGGCGTTCCCAAAATACACACACGAGTCAATCAATTCCACTTGGCGGGGAGGATCTCCGAGGTAGAACGGAGTCTCCAAAGCGAAGTGGAACTCTCGATCAGATTTAAAGAAATGGAGTTTTGGGGAAACGGGGGAAGGAAGGAATGGGATATGGGAAATCGCTGAGGATGAGACAGGTATATTTTAAATCTCTGTATGTTATCATACTGGATCGAAGGAATACGATATGGGAATCACTGAATCTTAGACAGGTATATCTGAACTCTCTGCATGTTTATCACACTTGTTAGAAGGAATGCGATATGGTATTTGGGTTACATTTTCGGCATAATGTATTTATATACTGGTTATAGTTTCCATATGATATGCTGCACATGAAAACGTGTGGAATCCTGTCATTATTTCCATGTTGAAAACATCCATGCCTTTTGATTGCCGATGGTAGCATTTAACTTTAGGTTGTTTACATTCCCAAACTACTCCTATGTCAAGTGGATCGCGCAGCGATATGGTATTCGGGTTACATTTTCTGCATAAGATTGCGATATGATAATCTATGTTTTGATATTTAAGATTTATACCTGCTCATCGTAATGTGTTGTTGCTTAAACCTGGGCAATCGCCTTGAAGGAGAATCAGGCCGTAGGTAACTAGATCCCTTAAAGCTAAAAAAACATAAATGAGATCCGAGGTAGTCTCAGCAAAAAACTCGGCTTTATAGAGATCGCCTCTATGCTGATCTAGTTCTGAGATAGGTATTCTCAATCTGCCGCTAAACGGGTTTCCATTCCAACTCGATCCTTGAGCAAATGCGAATATGGTAGCTTGTAGTTATTTTATTTATGCTAAACCAGATCCTTGAGCAAACGCGTGTAGCTTCCTTGTATTAAGTTTCATTGCAAACAACATATGCGCATGCCGATCGCTGGGTGCAGATTACAAAGATTCCATCAGAGCTCCACCTGTTTTCCAGTGATTTTTATGCTAAGATCTAGATCTGCGTTTCTGCAAAAGCATTGAGTTCAGATCTGAATTTATTTTTATTCCATCTATCCAGATATGAACCATACTCTGCCAATACCTTGGGATATTATTTTCCGAGTCTGAGTTAGATCTCAGACATAATCCCATGTTTACTATCGAATCGACTCGTAGTTGAACAAGAAGAGGGGTTCTCCTGCCGAAACGTTGGCAGTTAGCCAATACCCTTATAATTTAGCTAGATAATGCTCACGCCCGGGTATAGTAAAGATCTATGTCTTTTACATACAACAACTACAGAGTTCACGCGCGGATGAGTGATCTTTTAATTTGAGAAAATTACTATGGTGTAAAGGCACCTATACACTAAGGGAAGTTTAGTTTCCTACATCGGTTCGTATTAAGACACGCTACCTGATGGTTTTGGTTCTGATGGTGGGCGATATCAATCGTAGAGACTGTATTTATACACATATACTTACGATTTGGTTGGTCTTCTCCTTGCCTTGAAGTTGTTGATTACTACTTTTGAAAAACGTAGGTAATACTGCGTCTTAGTAGGTTGTTGAAGTCAACAAGGTTATGATGTTTGATGATCGGTTCAGGAACTCTGTTTATGTATGCCGAATTGAAGTTGATTACTACTTTTGAAAAACGTAGGTAATACTGCGTCTTAGTAGGTTGTTGAAGTCAACAAGGTTATGATGTTTGATGATCGGTTTAGGAACTCTGTTTATGTATGCCGAATTGAAGTTGATTACTACTTTTGAAAAACGTAGGTAATACTGCGTCTTAGTAGGTTGTTGAAGTCAACAAGGTTATGATGTTTGATGATCGGTTCAGGAACTCTGTTTATGTATGCCGAATTGAAGTTGATTACTACATTTGAAAAACGTAGGTAATACTGCGTCTTAGTAGGTTGCTGAAGTCAACAAGGTTATGACGTTTGATGATCGGTTCAGGAACTCTGTTTATGTATGCCGAGTTGAAGTTTGATTACTGATTTGAAGACTGTATGCAGATATTGATACAATTATTTTGGCTTATCTTGTATTTTCCATTTATTTCATTTCCAGCAAGCGTTGTTACAAGATAAGTGCGATGTGCATTATTTTCTATATACTGTACTTAAAGCATATATGAAAGTGAGACCCTAAGCATTTATGCAACCAATGAGTGCAGAGTGTAGCAATTACTCTAATATGAGATGTCATACATAATTAGGTTGTTTGGAAGAGGTCCTCGATGAGAGAGGCTTCGAGTATATGGAAAGTGATCAATGCAACCAAGGGTTGTTGAATGTAATTATCCTTTGAATAATAGAAAGAAAAATATAACCTGTTTGGTGGACGTAGCCCAAAGATTTTTGGGTGAACCACGTGAAAATCGTCTCTTGTATGTGTTTCTCTATTTATATTTGTGCTGGGTTGATATTCATGTATAAATGATGGTTTCTGTTAAGTAACTCGCTTGGATAAAAGAGAGATTATGGATAATCATGTTGTTCGCTTAATGATCATTTGAATGTATTTAAGTTTGGTCAAGGAAAATGAGATTTCTGCTAATGGGTAAGAATTTCAGGATGACATCCAAAATAAAATGGTAAGGTTCATATTATCAGCTGTGGTCTTAGATGGTTGTTCGTCTTATAAAATTTCCAGCTTTGTAAGGGTGAATTTTGTTAGTAGTTGCAAGGTTTTCCTTACATATAATGGTCTCAAGGAAGGTCCAATGAATTGCATGATTATTACATAATAGTGTTTGCCAAATACTAATTCGCATATTTCGGGATATGTTATTGTTAACTATAATGTACAAATGAAATGTGTTCTCCTTACATCGAATTATTCCAAAGGCGATGTGAAAGTTGGAATGAAAGAAATAAATGAAGGTTGAATAGCTTAAATGAAATAAATGATTATGTATATCTTTTTTAAAACTAATTGTCATCCTAATTTTAAGAAAAGAACATCGGACTATCGACCCTTCCATACATAGATCCCGTAACGAAAATAATTTATGTCATCTGGAATAAATTCTGTGTTAATTTACTATTGTGAAAGTTTAGGTATGTTACATATGGTATCAGAGCACAGGTTGCAAACACTCGGGCTTATTTGGGCTCAGTTGAGGAAAAATATATGAATTAGTCGAACTGGCGACACAAGACGCAATAGAAATTTCACTTCAACGGATCGACAACAGGTAGCTTACAAGTCGTCATTGAATTGCAAGTAAGTATGGTTTCATTTGGTGAAAGCATTTTAAAATGGCGCAACATTGTTGTAGGTAAGGATAGTATAGGTTTCAGTATGGAGATGAATGATCTGTTATTGGTAAAGATTAGTTGATGAATATATCCTCCTATTTTACAATTAGATTCATTTGACGACGAGAAAATAGTCTTTAGAATGATAATGGTTATGGTTTTGTGGAATGAGTTTTCGTAGATGGAAAGTCCTCCTAGTTGTGAATATGCTAAACTGAGGAACGCTCCTAAAATCTGTTGATTTGATAAATCGTCTTAAATACTTATTCCCTTCTCCATGTTTATTGTTATTCTTAGTTTCAGTAAATGCGTCATATGGGAAAAGGATTGGTGCCTTTTTGTTAATTGTTACTGATTAATCAAATTTTATTGATACATTCCTCAAGATTTCCGAATATGAGATTCAGATAGATAAAATAAGCAAATTATATATGTTAAGTCTTTTATAGAGTAATTATATATGCTAATATTTGACTCTAGAAGATAGTCTAATGTTTGATTATGTAGGAACGGTCAAGTTCCTTTCAGATATTAAGCCACTTTGAATGATAAATTTATGATGTTGACATAACCAATAAACTCTGGTAAAATACATACAGCCAAACTAACCTTCCACAAGAAATGTAGACTTCTAGTCTAAGTTCTGTTAACTGCAAACTAAGAGAGTTTGAAAAAGTTTTTTTTTTTTTCTGTGACTGCGAGGGAAAGGTTGGGTAAATAATAAGATATATGATGGAAATGCATGGTCTCATTTTCATGGATGTTGGAATACTAGAAGAGGTAGTAATGAAAACTATACTTTTATGAGATCGTGATCTATGATGAATTGCTGTCACATACAATCATCTGTGTTGTTATAAGAATAAAAGCATTAGAAAACTAGCACCGCCACAGAAATGGTAATACATGACATTTTAAGGTTCTGATGCCTGTATAGGGACTGTTTATATCCGCATTAGGAATTAAGGAAAACTTTTAATATCATGGAATTTCCCTGATAGATCAGAAGTAATATTTAACAGTAATTGATGTTTAAGTTTTTAGGAAACAAGTCAAGGTGACGAATTGACATATGTTATATGCATGATTGCTCTTATGATTTAATTTCACGTCTAACACATTTAATGTCGTGGTTGAGACAGGAGGTTATATTCTCACACAACACTACAACAGTTGAGAGGTAAATTGGTACCTTGACATATGAGGATCTTATAATAAGCAGATGTGTGGTCACCCTTACAAGGTATATGGTTATCATTATAAGGTATGTAGGCATGATTCTAGAAATTGGTTATTTCTATGTGATATTGGTACATACCAAAGAAGTTGTATAACTAAATTAGGAAGTGTGTTTGAAATGACGAAGGATAACATTCGAGGTTAAGAAACCATAAAGTCCACGAGTCATCATAGAAAGACTATTATTTCATGTTCAAGGAATTATGAAATCCTATTAAGTGAGTTAGTATGCTTGGAAGGAGAAAAACGTTTACCAAGTAGGGATATTGCAGTATGAAGAATGAATGATTTCCTTATTTGCAAATATTTGATTTTGTTATATAAAGTGTTACTAACAATTGAACTTGGCAGATGGCCAAAACTCGGTGGGACTTGTTGAAAGACAAAAGCTTAATATATTATGCATGGTACAATAAAATGGTGAGGATGAAAGATCCACATTTCAGCTTTTATTATTGTTAACTATTGTTGAATAAAGAACTAGACGAAATTGGTCAGAGAAATTGTATGGTTATAAAATGTAATATGACGAAATAATTGATGAATTTGAATGAGATTTTCCTAGACTCAAGCGAGGAGGCTTGAGGGGAATAGGGTCCTGGACTCAAGCGAGAAGGCTTGAGGGGAATTATGCGAGAGTGCGATAAGGGCACTGAAACACTCCCGAGAAATCAGGGAGTGGACAGCCGCTAGAATTCTCGAAGGAATCAGTAGGCTATAAAGACCTAGGCAAATTATAAAATAATGCATATGCGTGAGGCAGGACGCTGCTTAGTATGCATGAGAGGAAAGATTGTTGCGTGAGCACTGAGGTGTTAGGCAAGAATTTCCGAAAGATTGCTGTGTGAGCACTGAGGTGTTAGGCAAGAATTTCCGAATAATTTTCGAAAGATTGCTGTGTGAGCACTTGGGTGTTAGGCAAGAGCTTCTCGGATCAAGTGAAGGACAAATTTTGATAAAGTTAATAGTATGCACATATGCGTATGTTATGAACTTGTTATAGTTAAAAATTATGCATATACATGGTAGACTATGTATATGCTGTGCTATGAGCATTGATATAATTGCTTTTAGAAAAAGCAGGAAAAGAATGACTAAATGTACTTGGCAAGAAATGACATTGCACAAATGCAGGAAAATTACAAAGAAGAGATTGGTAAGTAGAATCAAACTCTCAATGGAGTTGCCATGAAAAGGTCGCAACATGATGTTGCAGGAGGACACTAGCACTTATGTTCTTATTGATTTAGAAAAATCACGTGTATGCATTTATTTTATGATAATAGGCTAGAAACAACTTATGTTGGTAGTGAAAGGTACAGGTTTTGAGATATAATAATTGGCGGAAAACATGAAGTTTTGAAGGTGATCAAAACAGAAAAACGACAAAGCAAGAAAATGATGAATTCCAGAAGAGAAGAGCAATTGTTGAAAATATGAACACCGAGGACGGTGTTAATTTTAAGGGGAGGAGGATGTAATATCCCTCTTTTTCTGCACTTGTGGCATGTAAATATAAATGAATATTGTACTGATTTCTGGTGAGGAGCACCAGGCCAAGACCCCACCAGTAAGCCTTGCGGCTTATGTGGTATTATTCCCTAAGTAATAATATTTAAACTTAAGAGACTAAAAGGTGACGACGCAACTAAACCATTACGGAGGAAGTTTATGGCTAGTAGTCCCTGAGTCGACGATGGATATCGTTCTAGTGCCACACACTCTTGAATGAAAAGCTAGGTTCTTTAAAGGGCCACTTAGAAACTTTAGAAGTTAAACCTAAAAGGAACTCCTCATAAGAGATCTCTATGAACCATTTTATACAAAAGTGGTCTCGTGTATATGATAAATGTATATATATTTATATAGATAGATATATCTTACTCCAACTAGAGGGGGTTTGAGCCAATTGAAGCTCAAATTATTAATTGGTAAATTAGTGTTTGGTAAACCTAACTTATTAATTGATATATATATATTATAAATATCATGCTATTAAAGGGTAGTATATGTCATAGATTAACTGCAAGTTATGCTATGGATAAAAGAAGCTTAGAAATGATATATATATATATATATAAGAGATCGGCTAGAAAAAAAAAATACATGTATGTATATGTGATACATATAAATATGAATGCCTTAAGTTGTTAAAGTGTTAGTTAAACTACAGTAATATTTTAGAAGTTTTCTACATCACAAATGAAGGCGGATTATAGTTTAAAGCTTACCTATCTTAAGGTATTTATAATGAAGGAAAAAAAATTATTTTTGAAAGAAGCCGAGCCTCATGATTGGAGAACCCTACCTACCACTTGGCGTTCCCAAAATACACACACGAGTCAATCAATTCCACTTGGCGGGGAGGATCTCCGAGGTAGAACGGAGTCTCCAAAGCGAAGTGGAACTCTCGATCAGATTTAAAGAAATGGAGTTTTGGGGAAACGGGGGAAGGAAGGAATGGGATATGGGAAATCGCTGAGGATGAGACAGGTATATTTTAAATCTCTGTATGTTATCATACTGGATCGAAGGAATACGATATGGGAATCACTAAATCTTAGACAGGTATATCTGAACTCTCTGCATGTTTATCACACTTGTTAGAAGGAATGCGATATGGTATTTGGGTTACATTTTCGGCATAATGTATTTATATACTGGTTATAGTTTCCATATGATATGCTGCACATGAAAACGTGTGGAATCCTGTCATTATTTCCATGTTGAAAACATCCATGCCTTTTGATTGCCGATGGTAGCATTTAACTTTAGGTTGTTTACATTCCCAAACTACTCCTATGTCGAGTGGATCGCGCAGCGATATGGTATTCGGGTTACATTTTCTGCATAAGATTGCGATATGATAATCTATGTTTTGATATTTAAGATTTATACCTGCTCATCGTAATGTGTTGTTGCTTAAACCTGGGCAATCTCCTTGAAGGAGAATCAGGCCGTAGGTAACTAGATCCCTTAAAGCTAAAAAAACATAAATGAGATCCGAGGTAGTCTCAGCAAAAAACTCGGCTTTATAGAGATCGCCTCTATGCTGATCTAGTTCTGAGATAGGTATTCTCAATCTGCCGCTAAACGGGTTTCCATTCCAACTCGATCCTTGAGCAAATGCGAATATGGTAGCTTGTAGTTATTTTATTTATGCTAAACCAGATCCTTGAGCAAACGCGTGTAGCTTCCTTGTATTAAGTTTCATTGCAAACAACATATGCGCATGCCGATCGCTGGGTGCAGATTACAAAGATTCCATCAGAGCTCCACCTGTTTTCCAGTAATTTTTATGCTAAGATCTAGATCTGCGTTTCTGCAAAAGCATTGAGTTCAGATCTGAATTTATTTTTATTCCATCTATCCAGATATGAACCATACTCTGCCAATACCTTGGGATATTATTTTCCGAGTCTGAGTTAGATCTCAGACATAATCCCATGTTTACTATCGAATCGACTCGTAGTTGAACAAGAAGAGGGGTTCTCCTGCCGAAACGTTGGCAGTTAGCCAATACCCTTATAATTTAGCTAGATAATGCTCACGCCCGGGTATAGTAAAGATCTATGTCTTTTACATACAACAACTACAGAGTTCACGCGCGGATGAGTGATCTTTTAATTTGAGAAAATTACTATGGTGTAAAGGCACCTATACACTAAGGGAAGTTTAGTTTCCTACATCGGTTCGTATTAAGACACGCTACCTGATGGTTTTGGTTCTGATGGTGGGCGATATCAATCATAGAGACTGTATTTATACACATATACTTACGATTTGGTTGGTCTTCTCCTTGCCTTGAAGTTGTTGATTACTACTTTTGAAAAACGTAGGTAATACTGCGTCTTAGTAGGTTGTTGAAGTCAACAAGGTTATGATGTTTGATGATCGGTTCAGGAACTATGTTTATGTATGCCGAATTGAAGTTGATTACTACTTTTGAAAAACGTAGGTAATACCGCGTCTTAGTAGGTTGTTGAAGTCAACAAGGTTATGATGTTTGATGATCGGTTCAGGAACTCTGTTTATGTATGCCGAATTGAAGTTGATTACTACTTTTGAAAAACGTAGGTAATACTGCGTCTTAGTAGGTTGTTGAAGTCAACAAGGTTATGATGTTTGATGATCGGTTCAGGAACTCTGTTTATGTATGCCGAATTGAAGTTGATTACTACATTTGAAAAACGTAGGTAATACTGTGTCTTAGTAGGTTGCTGAAGTCAACAAGGTTATGACGTTTGATGATCGGTTCAGGAACTCTGTTTATGTATGCCGAGTTGAAGTTTGATTACTGATTTGAAGACTGTATGCAGATATTGATACAATTATTTTGGCTTATCTTGTATTTTCCATTTATTTCATTTCCAGCAAGCGTTGTTACAAGATAAGTGCGATGTGCATTATTTTCTATATACTGTACTTAAAGCATATATGAAAGTGAGACCCTAAGCATTTATGCAACCAATGAGTGCAGAGTGTAGCAATTACTCTAATATGAGATGTCATACATAATTAGGTTGTTTGGAAGAGGTCCTCGATGAGAGAGGCTTCGAGTATATGGAAAGTGATCAATGCAACCAAGGGTTGTTGAATGTAATTATCCTTTGAATAATAGAAAGAAAAATATAACCTGTTTGGTGGACGTAGCCCAAAGATTTTTGGGTTAACCACGTGAAAATCGTCTCTTGTATGTGTTTCTCTATTTATATTTGTGCTGGGTTGATATTCATGTATAAATGATGGTTTCTGTTAAGTAACTCGCTTGGATAAAAGAGAGATTATGGATAATCATGTTGTTCGCTTAATGATCATTTGAATGTATTTAAGTTTGGTCAAGGAAAATGAGATTTCTGCTAATGGGTAAGAATTTCAGGATGACATCCAAAGTAAAATGGTAAGGTTCATATTATCAGCTGTGGTCTTAGATGGTTGTTCGTCTTATAAAATTTCCAGCTTTGTAAGGGTGAATTTTGTTAGTAGTTGCAAGGTTTTCCTTACATATAATGGTCTCAAGGAAGGTCCAATGAATTGCATGATTATTACATAATAGTCTTTGCCAAATACTAATTCGCATATTTCGGGATATGTTATTGTTAACTATAATGTACAAATGAAATGTGTTCTCCTTACATCGAATTATTCCAAAGGCGATGTGAAAGTTGGAATGAAAGAAATAAATGAAGGTTGAATAGCTTAAATGAAATAAATGATTATGTATATCTTTTTTAAAACTAATTGTCATCCTAATTTTAAGAAAAGAACATCGGACTATCGACCCTTCCATACATAGATCCCGTAACGAAAATAATTTATGTCATCTGGAATAAATTCTGTGTTAATTTACTATTGTGAAAGTTTAGGTATGTTACATATGGTATCAGAGCACAGGTTGCAAACACTCGGGCTTATTTGGGCTCAGTTGAGGAAAAATATATGAATTAGTCGAACTGGCGACACAAGACGCAATAGAAATTTCACTTCAACGGATCGACAACAGGTAGCTTACAAGTCGTCATTGAATTGCAAGTAAGTATGGTTTCATTTGGTGAAAGCATTTTAAAATGGCGCAACATTGTTGTAGGTAAGGATAGTATAGGTTTCAGTATGGAGATGAATGATCTGTTATTGGTAAAGATTAGTTGATGAATATATCCTCCTATTTTACAATTAGATTCATTTGACGACGAGAAAATAGTCTTTAGAATGATAATGGTTATGGTTTTGTGGAATGAGTCTTCGTAGATGGAAAGTCCTCCTAGTTGTGAATATGCTAAACTGAGGAACGCTCCTAAAATCTGTTGATTTGATAAATCGTCTTAAATACTTATTCCCTTCTCCATGTTTATTGTTATTCTTAGTTTCAGTAAATGCGTCATATGGGAAAAGGATTGGTGCCTTTTTGTTAATTGTTACTGATTAATCAAATTTTATTGATACATTCCTCAAGATTTCCGAATATGAGATTCAGATAGATAAAATAAGCAAATTATATATGTTAAGTCTTTTATAGAGTAATTATATATGCTAATATTTGACTCTAGAAGATAGTCTAATGTTTGATTATGTAGGAACAGTCAAGTTCCTTTCAGATATTAAGCCACTTTGAATGATAAATTTATGATGTTGACATAACCAATAAACTCTGGTAAAATACATACAGCCAAACTAACCTTCCACAAGAAATGTAGACTTCTAGTCTAAGTTCTGTTAACTGCAAACTAAGAGAGTTTGAAAAAGTTTTTTTTTTTTTCTGTGACTGCGAGGGAAAGGTTGGGTAAATAATAAGATATATGATGGAAATGCATGGTCTCATTTTCATGGATGTTGGAATACTAGAAGAGGTAGTAATGAAAACTATACTTTTATGAGATCGTGATCTATGATGAATTGTTGTCACATACAATCATCTGTGTTGTTATAAGAATAAAAGCATTAGAAAACTAGCACCGCCACAGAAATGGTAATACATGACATTTTAAGGTTCTGATGCCTGTATAGGGACTGTTTATATCCGCATTAGGAATTAAGGAAAACTTTTAATATCATGGAATTTCCCTGATAGATCAGAAGTAATATTTAACAGTAATTGATGTTTAAGTTTTTAGGAAACAAGTCAAGGTGACGAATTGACATATGTTATATGCATGATTGCTCTTATGATTTAATTTCACGTCTAACACATTTAATGTGGTGGTTGAGACAGGAGGTTATATTCTCACACAACACTACAACAGTTGAGAGGTAAATTGGTACCTTGACATATGAGGATCTTATAATAAGCAGATGTGTGGTCACCCTTACAAGGTATATGGTTATCATTATAAGGTATGTAGGCATGATTCTAGAAATTGGTTATTTCTATGTGATATTGGTACATACCAAAGAAGTTGTATAACTAAATTAGGAAGTGTGTTTGAAATGACGAAGGATAACATTCGAGGTTAAGAAACCATAATGTCCACGAGTCATCATAGAAAGACTATTATTTCGTGTTCAAGGAATTATGAAATCCTATTAAGTGAGTTAGTATGCTTGGAAGGAGAAAAACATTTACCAAGTAGGGATATTGCAGTATGAAGAATGAATGATTTCCTTATTTGCAAATATTTGATTTTGTTATATAAAGTGTTACTAACAATTGAACTTGGCAGATGGCCAA
Organism: Larix kaempferi; assembly: GCA_027924585.1. Lineage (NCBI taxonomy): Eukaryota > Viridiplantae > Streptophyta > Pinopsida > Pinales > Pinaceae > Larix > Larix kaempferi. The sequence continues at coordinate 4,311,182 of BSBM01000247.1, forward strand.
AACTCGGTGGGACTTGTTGAAAGACAAAAGCTTAATATATTATGCATGGTACAATAAAATGGTGAGGATGAAAGATCCACATTTCAGCTTTTATTATTGTTAACTATTGTTGAATAAAGAACTAGACGAAATTGGTCAGAGAAATTGTATGGTTATAAAATGTAATATGACGAAATAATTGATGAATTTGAATGAGATTTTCCTAGACTCAAGCGAGGAGGCTTGAGGGGAATAGGTTCCTGGACTCAAGCGAGAAGGCTTGAGGGGAATTATGCGAGAGTGCGATAAGGGCACTGAAACACTCCCGAGAAATCAGGGAGTGGACAGCCTCTAGAATTCTCGAAGGAATCGGCAGGCTATAAAGACCTAGGCAAATTATAAAATAATGCATATGCGTGAGGCAGGACGCTGCTTAGTATGCATGAGAGGAAAGATTGTTGCGTGAGCACTGAGGTGTTAGGCAAGAATTTCCGAAAGATTGCTGTGTGAGCACTGAGGTGTTAGGCAAGAATTTCCGAATAATTTTCGAAAGATTGCTGTGTGAGCACTTGGGTGTTAGGCAAGAGCTTCTCGGATCAAGTGAAGGACAAATTTTGATAAAGTTAATAGTATGCACATATGTGTATGTTATGAACTTGTTATAGTTAAAAATTATGCATATACATGGTAGACTATGTATATGCTGTGTTATGAGCATTGATATAATTGCTTTTAGAAAAAGCAGGAAAAGAATGACTAAATGTACTTGGCAAGAAATGACATTGCACAAATGCAGGAAAATTACAAAGAAGAGATTGGTAAGTAGAATCAAACTCTCAATGGAGTTGCCATGAAAAGGTCGCAACATGATGTTGCAGGAGGACACTAGCACTTATGTTCTTATTGATTTAGAAAAATCACGTGTATGCATTTATTTTATGATAATAGGCTAGAAACAACTTATGTTGGTAGTGAAAGGTACAGGTTTTGAGATATAATAATTGGCGGAAAACATGAAGTTTTGAAGGTGATCAAAACAGAAAAACGACAAAGCAAGAAAATGATGAATTCCAGAAGAGAAGAGCAATTGTTGAAAATATGAACACCGAGGACGGTGTTAATTTTAAGGGGAGGAGGATGTAATATCCCTCTTTTTCTGCACTTGTGGCATGTAAATATAAATGAATATTGTACTGATTTCTGGTGAGGAGCACCAGGCCAAGACCCCACCAGTAAGCCTTGCGGCTTATGTGGTATTATTCCCTAAGTAATAATATTTAAACTTAAGAGACTAAAAGGTGACGACGCAACTAAACCATTACGGAGGAAGTTTATGGCTAGTAGTCCCTGAGTCGACGACGGATATCGTTCTAGTGCCACACACTCTTGAATGAAAAGCTAGGTTCTTTAAAGGGCCACTTAGAAACTTTAGAAGTTAAACCTAAAAGGAACTCCTCATAAGAGATCTCTATGAACCATTTTATACAAAAGTGGTCTCGTGTATATGATAAATGTATATATATTTATATAGATAGATATATCTTACTCCAACTAGAGGGGGTTTGAGCCAATTGAAGCTCAAATTATTAATTGGTAAATTAGTGTTTGGTAAACCTAACTTATTAATTGATATATATATATATTATAAATATCATGCTATTAAAGGGTAGTATATGTCATAGATTAACTGCAAGTTATGCTATGGATAAAAGAAGCTTAGAAATGATATATATATATATATATAAGAGATCGGCTAGAAAAAAAAAATACATGTATGTATATGTGATACATATAAATATGAATGCCTTAAGTTGTTAAAGTGTTAGTTAAACTACAGTAATATTTTAGAAGTTTTCTACATCACAAATGAAGGCGGATTATAGTTTAAAGCTTACCTATCTTAAGGTATTTATAATGAAGGAAAAAAAAATTATTTTTGGAAGAAGCCGAGCCTCATGATTGGAGAACCCTACCTACCACTTGGCGTTCCCAAAATACACACACGAGTCAATCAATTCCACTTGGCGGGGAGGATCTCCGAGGTAGAACGGAGTCTCCAAAGCGAAGTGGAACTCTCGATCAGATTTAAAGAAATGGAGTTTTGGGGAAACGGGGGAAGGAAGGAATGGGATATGGGAAATCGCTGAGGATGAGACAGGTATATTTTAAATCTCTGTATGTTATCATACTGGATTGAAGGAATACGATATGGGAATCACTGAATCTTAGACAGGTATATCTGAACTCTCTGCATGTTTATCACACTTGTTAGAAGGAATGCGATATGGTATTTGGGTTACATTTTCGGCATAATGTATTTATATACTGGTTATAGTTTCCATATGATATGCTGCACATGAAAACGTGTGGAATCCTGTCATTATTTCCATGTTGAAAACATCCATGCCTTTTGATTGCCGATGGTAGCATTTAACTTTAGGTTGTTTACATTCCCAAACTACTCCTATGTCGAGTGGATCGCGCAGCGATATGGTATTCGGGTTACATTTTCTGCATAAGATTGCGATATGATAATCTATGTTTTGATATTTAAGATTTATACCTGCTCATCGTAATGTGTTGTTGCTTAAACCTGGGCAATCGCCTTGAAGGAGAATCAGGCCGTAGGTAACTAGATCCCTTAAAGATAAAAAAACATAAATGAGATCCGAGGTAGTCTCAGCAAAAAACTCGGCTTTATAGAGATCGCCTCTATGCTGATCTAGTTCTGAGATAGGTATTCTCAATCTGCCGCTAAACGGGTTTCCATTCCAACTCGATCCTTGAGCAAATGCGAATATGGTAGCTTGTAGTTATTTTATTTATGCTAAACCAGATCCTTGAGCAAACGCGTGTAGCTTCCTTGTATTAAGTTTCATTGCAAACAACATATACGCATGCCGATCGCTGGGTGCAGATTACAAAGATTCCATCAGAGCTCCACCTGTTTTCCAGTGATTTTTATGCTAAGATCTAGATCTGCGTTTCTGCAAAAGCATTGAGTTCAGATCTGAATTTATTTTTATTCCATCTATCCAGATATGAACCATACTCTGCCAATACCTTGGGATATTATTTTCCGAGTCTGAGTTAGATCTCAGACATAATCCCATGTTTACTATCGAATCGACTCGTAGTTGAACAAGAAGAGGGGTTCTCCTGCCGAAACGTTGGCAGTTAGCCAATACCCTTATAATTTAGCTAGATAATGCTCACGCCCAGGTATAGTAAAGATCTATGTCTTTTACATACAACAACTACAGAGTTCACACGCGGATGAGTGATCTTTTAATTTGAGAAAATTACTATGGTGTAAAGGCACCTATACACTAAGGGAAGTTTAGTTTCCTACATCGGTTCGTATTAAGACACGCTACCTGATGGTTTTGGTTCTGATGGTGGGCGATATCAATCGTAGAGACTGTATTTATACACATATACTTACGATTTGGTTGGTCTTCTCCTTGCCTTGAAGTTGTTGATTACTACTTTTGAAAAACGTAGGTAATACTGCGTCTTAGTAGGTTGTTGAAGTCAACAAGGTTATGATGTTTGATGATCGGTTCAGGAACTCTGTTTATGTATGCCGAATTGAAGTTGATTACTACTTTTGAAAAACGTAGGTAATACTGCGTCTTAGTAGGTTGTTGAAGTCAACAAGGTTATGATGTTTGATGATCGGTTCAGGAACTCTGTTTATGTATGCCGAATTGAAGTTGATTACTACTTTTGAAAAACGTAGGTAATACTGCGTCTTAGTAGGTTGTTGAAGTCAACAAGGTTATGATGTTTGATGATCGGTTCAGGAACTCTGTTTATGTATGCTGAATTGAAGTTGATTACTACATTTGAAAAACGTAGGTAATACTGCGTCTTAGTAGGTTGCTGAAGTCAACAAGGTTATGACGTTTGATGATCGGTTCAGGAACTCTGTTTATGTATGCCGAGTTGAAGTTTGATTACTGATTTGAAGACTGTATGCAGATATTGATACAATTATTTTGGCTTATCTTGTATTTTCCATTTATTTCATTTCCAGCAAGCGTTGTTACAAGATAAGTGCGATGTGCATTATTTTCTATATACTGTACTTAAAGCATATATGAAAGTGAGACCCTAAGCATTTATGCAACCAATGAGTGCAGAGTGTAGCAATTACTCTAATATGAGATGTCATACATAATTAGGTTGTTTGGAAGAGGTCCTCGATGAGAGAGGCTTCGAGTATATGGAAAGTGATCAATGCAACCAAGGGTTGTTGAATGTAATTATCCTTTGAATAATAGAAAGAAAAATATAACCTGTTTGGTGGACGTAGCCCAAAGATTTTTGGGTGAACCACGTGAAAATCGTCTCTTGTATGTGTTTCTCTATTTATATTTGTGCTGGGTTGATATTCATGTATAAATGATGGTTTCTGTTAAGTAACTCGCTTGGATAAAAGAGAGATTATGGATAATCATGTTGTTCGCTTAATGATCATTTGAATGTATTTAAGTTTGGTCAAGGAAAATGAGATTTCTGCTAATGGGTAAGAATTTCAGGATGACATCCAAAGTAAAATGGTAAGGTTCATATTATCAGCTGTGGTCTTAGATGGTTGTTCGTCTTATAAAATTTCCAGCTTTGTAAGGGTGAATTTTGTTAGTAGTTGCAAGGTTTTCCTTACATATAATGGTCTCAAGGAAGGTCCAATGAATTGCATGATTATTACATAATAGTCTTTGCCAAATACTAATTCGCATATTTCGGGATATGTTATTGTTAACTATAATGTACAAATGAAATGTGTTCTCCTTACATCGAATTATTCCAAAGGCGATGTGAAAGTTGGAATGAAAGAAATAAATGAAGGTTGAATAGCTTAAATGAAATAAATGATTATGTATATCTTTTTTAAAACTAATTGTTATCCTAATTTTAAGAAAAGAACATCGGACTATCGACCCTTCCATACATAGATCCCGTAACGAAAATAATTTATGTCATCTGGAATAAATTCTGTGTTAATTTACTATTGTGAAAGTTTAGGTATGTTACAAGTATAACATATATATACCCTTATTAAGAGATTCCTAGTTTATATTTATGATAAAGCAATTTACACACATTGAAGTTGTACATGTTCATTCTACAAACTTAAAAACATATCTCTTAAAGATCTGCATACAAAATGTAGAGCCACCTAAAATATTATAACTTATTTTCTTTCGTAAGTTCCTCTTCTAACTCTAAGAACACTATTACAGCATAAACATAACATCAATAATCATCTCATAATCATTTAATTGTAATAGTATAATAACCTTCCAAATTTTTCAATGATCACTTATGTTTTCATTCTATATCTCAATAAACAAACATTCCTTAATTTTTATAAAAAAAATACCTAAGAACTTACAACATCGAATTTTTAAGTGACTTTCTACATCTAATCTGTTCATGAACAGGTTCTGTTCATGAACATGTTCTGTTCATGAACAGAGTTCATGAACTCATATGACATTCTTGTACCTCACTTAACATAGTAAAACCACCGGTTGACCATTTATAAAGTTGTGTAGTATACCCTTTATTATCTGCATGGCCCATGGTTGAAATCCCCCGAGAACTGCATTACCTCTGTAAACTAAAAAAAGTTATAGTCCATGACTCATAAATGTGTGTATGCTTATTAAGGCAACGTAATGGGTACATGTGGACATGTTTTGAACCCCTTTTCCATTAATGCCAATCACTTAGTCTTCCATCTTGCCTACAAAGCTTATGGACCTTCATTAAGAATTAGGAAAACTTAATATGAAACTCGTTCAGGATTAGGGTTTAAATATCCATATATATAAAGAAGCCATGGGGTTACATTTCATAAGAATAAGACAAATACATGTTATGTTGTTTGATTTTCATTTTATATATTTCAAAGCCTTACTTGCTTTATACTTGCTCTTACCATTTTTATATAAAAAAAAGGAGTAACCACTACCGCCTATAATTTGAGGGCATATAACATGAACAGAATTCTGTTCATGAACTCTGTTCATGAACAGAGTTCATGAACAGAGTTCATGAACAATGTTCATGGACATGTTCTGTTCATGAACAGAGTTCATGAACCCTGTTCAAGGACATACAATCTGACATCTCTAAAATTAAAATTGAATATTAAAAAATTAAACCTTCTGATTTTAACCCCCATAACAGATAATTTTTTTAATTTTCTCCTACTGCCAACAACTCAAGAGCAGAGTTCCAGACCTCTGCTCAAGAGCAGAGTTCCAGACCTCTGCTCAAGAGCAGAGTTCCATACCTCTGGTCAAGAGCAGAGTTCCAGACCTCTTCTCAAGAGCAGAGTTCCAGACCTCTACTCAATAGCATAAAAATAAACATAGAAAGATAAACATTCAAATCTTAAACCTCGTCAAATATTTTTTTTAATTTCATTCATAATACTACATTTTTTTATCAAAGTAGGAGTTTGCGAAACGATACATACCTGTATCCAAACGAGCAGTGAAGAGATCGTCGATCCACGACGCCGCGACTATTCAGTCCACCAACTCTCCAAACACCAACTAGTTCCTTCACCAAGCAACAAATAATGTCATCAACTAAAACCTATAACATACACAAACAGAATCAAAACGTCACAACTGACGGAAAAACGCACCTTTCAATGACGAGCTTTCAACCCTGCACACAAAACCGCAACACCGTCGACGCAGCAATACAACCGAACACACCTGCCAACCAAAAAAATTTCAGCAAACCATTACAACACGAAGAACTGTATATACATCAACCTTAAAATTCGAAAACCAAAACCAACTAATAAACGTCACTTACCCTCAAACGGTTAACTCCACGTCGCCTGGCACCCTCGTTGACTAACACAACTTCCACAGCTGCCACAAGAAGTTATAACATCGAACAAGCACGCAATCAAGGAGGAAGAGCAATAGGAAGTATCAGCAGCAACACTTAACGTGCAACAACCGACGAGCAACAGAAAATAACAGCAGACGAGCCGACGAGCTTCAGAAAGTAACAGCCGACGAGCAACATCCAACGAGCAACAGCAAGAAACAGCCGACGAGCCGACGAACTATCCAACGTAACAGCCGACGAGCGGCAGCAGGTCGTGGAGCAGCAGCGGGTCGTGGAGCAGCAGCGGGGTGGCGAACGTAACAGCAGCCGATCGTGGAGCGGCAGCAGGTCATGGAGTAGCAGCGGGTCGTGGAGCAGCAGCGGGGTGGCGACAAATCTACTGCGGGCCCGTTGCGGGGTCCAAATATTTCCAGCAGGGAATGCCAAATGGCAGCCGATGCTGGGTTTTTATGCAGAAAACTAGTTCGGCTGAACACTTTTTCGGCCGAATAATTCTTCGGCCGAACAATTATTCGGCCGAAAAAGTGTTCGGCCGAATAATTGTTCGACCGAAAAAGTGTTCGGCCGAATAAACTATTGCCCGAAATTTTTTTTCCGTCCGGCAACTGTTTGCACACATTTCAAGGATCCCCGTTAAACTAGACGGAGAACTGTTTGTGGTTATTCGGCCGAATAACCTCTGCATTATTCAGCCGAAGAATGTAAATTATTCGGCCGAATAATGTTTATTATTTGGCCGAATAATATTTATAATTCGGCCGAATAACTGCCGCTAAGACGATTTTGCACTGGTTTCTCACGAAAGTGTTACCCACCTTCACGTTTTCACCCAGATCCAGATATTGCAGAAACAGCTAGTTCAAAAATATATATAAATATTTTTATGATAAAATTGAAAAAAACAGAGTGAAAAATCAAAACTATTCACGAAACACAAGAGTATAAGTTATTGTCAAAAAAGAGAAAAGTGTTTCCATGCATGTTATTATAATTATTAGACCATAACTGCTAATTTGATAAGTTATAATAATTATGATTGATATTGATCATCTCAACATGAACATGAAAATGTAAGACCCCTCCTTTAGGGTCCCCTTGAACTGAACCTGAAACTTAAAAACTTCATACAAACAAATTAGCCATTATAGTTATTGGAAAAATAAAATAAAAAGAGTGAATAACTTAACAAAAATAAGCAAACCTTAACCTGTCAACCCGATCCAGCTGGTCCATTGTTGTCTGCGTCTTCCGTAGGATCCCTCCAGCAAAGCTCGTATAACCATAGGCGAAGCAACCGTTAGCTTCGCCACCCAACCATAGGCTCATGCTTTCAGTCGCATGGCCTCCCCCGAGCTTTGGGTCGTAGAGCTCACACAAGTATTTCAGAAATTCAGCTTGGGCTTCCCTTCCCACCAGGATTTCTAAGCCAAACCCTTAGATAGCAGCAAGTCTTTGAGGCATTCAAAAATTACGACAATCGTCCAAATTATGGGCCCTCTACCCATTCCTTAAGCTTTCCTTATAAAGGGAAATCTCCTGCGACACATGTCGCTTCATGCATAATTAAATATTTTTAATTATTTAATTATTTAAAACACTCACCCATCCAAGTGTCAGTTTCTCAAGGAAGTGCACCTACATCCCTAAGATTGCTCTAGTTTGTCCCCCAGATATTTTAATCAGCTCCTAGCTTTTAGTTGACTAGGTGTCTAATCTATTTTGCTCCTAAATAATAATTTCTATTATTTTAAATGCTCAACAAAATATAACTATTCATGTGCAAATGTCTTAGCTATTGTTATGCATTTGCTAAGTAATAATCTAGAGTTATTCTCCTAAGTTTTTATGCATTTTAATTTAACAATCAAATTCACTAGGATCACGGTGCCGCGTCGTTGGGCTCATGGTTCCTTAATTTTTAATTCTCTGACATGGCACCACTCCGTCGGGTCCAATCATCCAAGATTTCCATTCCGTGGCATGGTACCACCTCGTTGGGTCCTTGCGTCCATTCTTTCCGTTCTCGACAGGGTACCTCATCGTTGGGCCCTTCTGCCATCATATTTCCGTTTTGACTTGCGGGAACTCTTGTAGGGATTTTAGGAATCGTTACCATCCATCCTCCGTCTACATGCTATCTAGGGACTAATGGCACTGAGGAGTGAGTCCGTTCTCACTGCGCGCCCCTCAACTCGTACGTGACCAGCTCCGTCGTGGCCCACCTCGTACGCCCTCACGCATTCCTCTTGAGCAAGCGGATCAATGCTTATCTGCTCATGCGTGGTATTCTTGTCGGAAGTTGACATCGTCGTCGCTTCCCCTGTGTGTGATTTACCCGTACTCTACGACCCTCCATGTTCCTTTGTGTGTCCGTTGGTGAACCGTCTCACTTGTTTCTACACACACTTCTCGCAACAAATTATTAGTAGCACTGTTCTCAACAATCATCATCCGTTTTCTAACTCTAGCATTGTTAAACATTTATGATTTATTCAAACTGCTCATTCGTCTTATCAAATATACATTTCGTCGCCAAATACATAATCACCATACAGCTAGTCGTTAAGCATTATCCATCAACATAGTTTTCCATAGTCATAGCTAATCGTTTAACATATGCAATTATTCATTTACCTCAATAGTTCAGATACTCATACTCAAAAAAATAAGGTCAAAAGGTTATTTAATTAATGTTTCAAACAGTTGGGTCAGTAAGCAAGTGCCCTCAATGTCTACAGTAGTCTAGGGGCACTACATACACCCCTACTTATTTAGAACTTCGTCCCGAAGTTCAGAATAAATGCGGAAAGCTATGACGCATCTCAGTTGCGTCTTCCCAAGTCACAAAGCTAGGACTGTAGTTGTCCTACAATACTTTGACTTAACCAATCAAGGCTAAGCATTTAAACAAGAACTGATCAATCAATTATCCCAGTCCACACATATAATTCAATTCATTAGTTCATTTATCAACTATAGTCATGCACATCATCAGGTGATTCTCCCTTATTAAGACAGATCCTAACTCGAAGCGCCACTTTATTGAAGTCTGTTCCGTCGGGTAACTCAGTCATTTTAGGGGCATTACATACACCCCCTCTTGTATAGAACTTCGTCCCGAAGTTTAAATTTTTGTTCTCACCCTTATGACACTAGGCTTAACTTTTAATTTCCTATTCTCATCTTCTGTCATTCTATTCTATTTTTCTCCAATAATCATGGCTATAAGCACTAGTGGTTCTTATTATTAGTTTTCTATTTCGTCCAACATAGTTCCGATACATCCTCTGGAACTTAATCGTAATTTCGTCTCATATCAATCCAATAATACATTCCATAATTGTCAGTCCCAACAGGATTTCCTATACCTCTTATTCGTTCACGAGGGTCTACGAAGTTCCAGTTTTCAACAAGCTACATTGCGTCAATAGCCATCCAATAATTTATCAACATAACAAATCCAAGCAAGGTTTCAAATCTATTAGGTTATCCTCCCTTCCAGTCGAGAAGGTAAATATCAGAAAATATTTAGTAAGATATAATCATGGTTTCAACAAATCAGGAGAGACCCTCAAATAGTCCAAAAAGAAAATTCCATAAGACTACTTCCAAATCCCTCTAAATGTAATAATAATGTTGGTTCTCAATAAGTTAGGATTCGAGTCGTCGAAATTTAGTGACTTAGTCGAACATATTTAAATTTAACTCTTAGTCCTTTCATTAGTAGCATCATGTCCAAGTCAATGAGCTTATCACATCCTTACCTCATTTCATCATTTCTATTGTAATATGACTCCTTTGACATAATTTCCCTATCGCATCATGTATGGGTCGTCATAATCTCATCGAGTTGTATCATGGGAATTAGTTGTATTTCCATTTAGAATTCATCATTTTCGATGGTTAGAATCATTGCGTTCAGCTCATCATGTTTATCATCTACATACTTCAGTTGACAAGTTTGTCTTCGATCAACGCTTCGACAGTGTCTCCAAGTTCTATGCTCCCATTTATCATATCATGGTCAAGTCAAGTTTGAAGTCTTTAGATTTCATAAATGGTGTTTTATAAAGCAAAAATTCATGGCGTTGAGTTTAGCTCATCATGCTGGTTACATTGATGTTTTGTCTTTCAAATTCTGAATTCGTTTCACCTTATCGACCGTCTGTCGAAGTCTCGACAAAGGAGTCTTAGTGTCAGGTCATTTAAAATTGATCTTTTAACAAAATCTCCACTTTATCCTAGAATTCGATAATATCTTCAGTGCTTCCTACATGACATAATAAGTATGGGGTCAAAAGGGGATTTACCAGTAAGATGATGGACATAAAGCTATAAATCAGAAACTTGCAAATGCAGTGAGTACCTAGTGATATCAACATTATCATGCATGAAGTATATATTATTAATAATTGCTATTATATTATTCCTACATTTAAACAATAAACAATAGTGATGAAAATAAATCTATAATATCTACCATCATTTGAGATGGGCATTATATATTTTATAATACATGTAGTCCAATTCTTAACAATTACTAACACGATACATTAATCCAAAACGACATGATGTACCCTTCATTCTCATTAATTTACTGTAACACGGTGTGTGTTAAGTCCTATCAGAATGTATAAAATATTATTTTATCCAACAATAAATAAACAAAGGAATACATTCACTTTAATAACTTAAAGTAATGTCAATTTACACTAAATGTTACGAATCGAGTTCTACTGCCACATATTAGTTAAAACCAACGTATTGCAACTTAACTCTATGATCTCTTACCTACTGATAGAACCGCATAGATAATAGTAATCCATGGAATACTTAGAGAATATTTAGCGCATAAATCAACCGTTTGCCTAAAACAGAATAACATGAATGAAATGTATCTTCTAACCAAGGAAAGGTATCCAAGTAACTCATAATCAATTCTCTATGGTTTCTCAACGGCGTTGTCTAGCATAACCGTTAAAACATAAAGAAAGGATCTCGCTGTCAATATTAAATCATAATACTACAATAATAACGCCAGCCACTTGTCACTTAGCAGTGTAGCATCTTGAGTTGTTGGTTAGAGTCAGACTTTGAAAGCCTACAGGATAGTATTAATATTCCACATTCCAGCATAACGAAAGATTATAGTGAATCAGCCCAGAAATTTGTACTACCAAGACAACCTACCCATGGATTTGGGGCACTCCCCTTCCCTTTTCAAAATGATCTGCCCTATCGTTCAATCCCAATCTCGGCCAAGTTCCGGCAACACATATGATAAGGGAGCTTAAGCTTAAAAAAAAAACATAATGACTTGAATTTAAAAACAACAGAACGGTTTAGATAACTTCCAATTGTAAACAGATGAATAAGAAGAGACGAAGGAGCCTTCATACATAACTAAGAAAATAATATGAACACAGATCCACCGGATTCATCAATCCGAGCAGAGTATTAGGATTTCTATTGACAGAAGTATAGCTCTGAACGTAATATGGGAATGGATCCACTAATTTCATCATAAGCCAACCAGAATGTGGCGTTCGGAGAATCAGCTCGAGATTACGCTTATACAAACAAATAGAGATCAGATGGGTAAGAAAAACAACTGTTTGTCATCTTGGAAGAATAAAGGTGTTTTCATTTATCGATTTTGTAGCTGAAATATAAGTTACATAGATCTCGGAATAAATCGTTGCCTTCACAAAATAAAAGTTAGTTCTATCCATTTTACAGCAACAAAATAGAATTACTCAGATCCGAGAATAAATCATTATCTTCAGAAAATAAAATTAAGTCTATAATTTTTATAGCGGAAATAAAATTGCTCGGATTTCAGAATAACTCGTTATCCTTACAAAATAAAAGTTACTCCTATAAATTTTACAGTAGAAATAAAATTTACTCAGATCTCAGGATAAATCGTTACTTCAGAATATAAAAGTTACATCTATCAAATTTATTGCAGAAATAAAAATTGCTCAGATCTCAAAATGAATCATTGTTTTCAGAAAATAAAAGTTACGTCCATCAAATTTATAGCAGAAATAAAAATTGCTCAGATCTCGAAATGAATCGTTATTTTCAGAAACTAAAAGTTACTACTATCAATTTTTATAGCAGAAATAAAATACTTAGATCTCAGAATAAAACTGAAATAAATAGGAAATATGCCACCAATGAAAAACCTGTTGGAATAGACGCACTCGTCGAAGGTGAAATTCCTCGAAGATTGTTGTTCCTTCCCCCTGTTGATCACCACGATCACCAAAGAACGCCGCAGGCACACGCTGTGTATCCGAAGTAACGAAGCCTTGATTAGCAATAGCAGCAACCAGAGCGATTCCCAACCCGACATTACAGAGAGTATGGATTGGATTTGTAGCTCCGATGAATTTTACAGTAATGGTTTATCACACAGGGAAATTCAAGTCTTCTGTCAATTCACAGAGATCCAGAGATTCTATTACATAGATCATAACGTCTTCTCATCACCGGGATACCCTTCATTTCTCTTCGAAATCGCCATCCCCGATTAATGGTATAAAACTCCATCCTCAGTCACACCGTTTCAGTTAAGCTAATACTCTCTCTGGCACAGGGCAGAGATCGATTGATTCGATCTAAGGCAACGCACACCTCTATTCCCCCCAGTGGCGCTGTGTATTTGGAACTCCACAAGAAGTTCACCAGCTTGGGCACGGGACGACCTATGAGGCCCTCTATCCTTTGTAGTTTCAAAACATCAATCAGCAGATGGAAAGAAAAAAAAAATTACAACAGCGTAGGAATACATTCGGAGTCTGGGTGCCAGAGCAAGATCTAGTATTTCAATAAGGTGCAGAAATTTTCTCTGTAAAGGATAGTTCATACTTGACGGCGGTAACTCTGTTCATATTTATTAGCTACCATTTAAGGTGCAGAGGTGATTCTATGTAAATAGAAAATCAAACTGTAACTACTACAGGGTCATAGCAATCTAAAGACTTACGCTATCCATTACACAACATGTTTAAATAAACCAACATTCAAACCCGGGACCACTTCATGCTCATAGCAGTCTAATGCCTACACTATTCACTTCAAACCTTACACAACATAATTGTATAAACAAAAATCAGCCGCAGACTACTTCAGGGTTAGTTTCTGTAATACTTTGTAACGTTTTTAAGGATCAGCTTATAAAATACATATATATGGATCCCGGGTCAAGCGATCCCTAAATTCAAACGCTGGAATCTACATAAGATTTCGTATCTATGGAGATCTAAACCAGCTAAGGACAAAATTAAAACAATGAACTGTGGTAATTATAAGCAATAGGATCTATAGACATAGATCCCCGTTCCTGCCGAGGTCTCGTAGAGCTGGCGATTACCCTAACTCTACAGGGAAAACAATGCAGCTTTCGGCCATTAGATAGATGATCTACATAGATTAAAATTATGGCATAATATCAATATCGAAACACTCAAAAATTAATACGAATGAGATACCAGATCTCAGGTTTTGCCGTGGTCTCATCGACTGCAATATCACGGATCTCTAGATCGAAATTACTCTCCGTCTACCAAAACACACATAAATAATTCTATCCATCGATAGATTACCAATACTTCGGATTTTGTAGGTAGATCGAAACTCCAGGTCAAACATTCCTGTCTTCGAGAGCTTATAGATCGAGATCTCCCCGTCTTCGAGAGGTTACAGATCGAGAGCTCCTCGTCTTCGAGAGCTTAAGTTTACAGATCGAGATCTCCTCGTCTTCAAAAGCTTACAGATCTAGAGCTCCTAGTCTTCGAGAGCTTAAGTTTACCGATCGAGATCTCCTCGTCTTCAAAAGCTTACAGATCTAGAGCTCCTAGTCTTCGAGAGCTTAATAAATAAAACATAATGAGAAGGATTTACTAGTCGATATTCACGCGGAACTGTGATCTTTTTAATCTCGTAAAAGCATGCGGTTTGGAAATGTAAAATCAGTAAAAACAGAGAGGTAAACTCCTGGATTGGAGTTCCAACAACAGAGGTCTATTTTCTTTTTCCTCATGAGTCTAAACTATAATTTAATTGATTTATTCAAAGATAAAATAAAATAACATACCTCAAAAAAATAAATCACAGAGATCTAGTGTTTTCTAAACAGAGATTAACTAATAAAAGATCTCAAACGTACAGCGAAACATAACCCATTTTTTTCCGGTCAGAATATGGAGATGAGCACTGTGATGGAAACACAGTCTCGATCTGCCCATATTCAGTACTGGAATTATCCTATGGACGCCGATCTGGGCATTGAACTACAAATTCCTGTGCACAAACGAGGTTTGAATTTCCTTGATAAAACGACTAAGCCATGGAAAAATACTGAGATCTAATAGATCTGTAAACTTATGTGCACAATCAATGGTTTGACGCCTTTTCATAAAATAACCAGGTTATGAAATAATACACAGAGATCTATTTGAACTAAAATCTTATAAGCATAGACAGAAATTTAACGTCTTTTATAAAAAAAAAACTCAGATCTATTCCATCCGTAAAGTGTATATGCATAATCAAGGTTCTATTTTTTTTTTATTTTTGTAAAATAATTAAATTGTTAAAAAAAAAAAAAAAAATACACAGAGATCTGTTGTACCAAATATTATAATCGTAAATAGAGAGTCAACGTCTTTTATCACAACTAACTGAGATCTATTGAAAAGTACAGAGGTTAATAACATAGACTTCATAGGTTGCTCTCCGCGCAGAAAATAAAACATAGCATTACTTCAGTATCGTAGCAGAAATGAAAAGGAGCTCATAAATTTAAACAAATGATTTCCAGATATAGAAAATAAACTAAGAAACAATTCAGCAGAAATGAACCTGTAAAAATGGCTGCTCCGGTTGGATGTGTATTTCCACGAAATCGCAGCCTTAACGTTGCCGTCGATCTCCACGGTCACACAAAAAAAAATACGAGTCCGGTGCCCTCAAGGTTCGACCCGCTCTGATACCAAATGTAAGACCCCTCCTTTAGGGTCCCCTTGAACTGAACCTGAAACTTAAAAACTTCATACAAACAAATTAGCCATTATAGTTATTGGAAAAATAAAATAAAAAGAGTGAATAACTTAACAAAAATAAGCAAACCTTAACCTGTCAACCCGATCCAGCTGGTCCATTGTTGTCTGCGTCTTCCGTAGGATCCCTCCAGCAAAGCTCGTATAACCATAGGCGAAGCAACCGTTAGCTTCGCCACCCAACCATAGGCTCATGCTTTCAGTCGCATGGCCTCCCCCGAGCTTTGGGTCGTAGAGCTCACACAAGTATTTCAGAAATTCAGCTTGGGCTTCCCTTCCCACCAGGATTTCTAAGCCAAACCCTTAGATAGCAGCAAGTCTTTGAGGCATTCAAAAATTACGACAATCGTCCAAATTATGGGCCCTCTACCCATTCCTTAAGCTTTCCTTATAAAGGGAAATCTCCTGCGACACATGTCGCTTCATGCATAATTAAATATTTTTAATTATTTAATTATTTAAAACACTCACCCATCCAAGTGTCAGTTTCTCAAGGAAGTGCACCTACATCCCTAAGATTGCTCTAGTTTGTCCCCCAGATATTTTAATCAGCTCCTAGCTTTTAGTTGACTAGGTGTCTAATCTATTTTGCTCCTAAATAATAATTTCTATTATTTTAAATGCTCAACAAAATATAACTATTCATGTGCAAATGTCTTAGCTATTGTTATGCATTTGCTAAGTAATAATCTAGAGTTATTCTCCTAAGTTTTTATGCATTTTAATTTAACAATCAAATTCACTAGGATCACGGTGCCGCGTCGTTGGGCTCATGGTTCCTTAATTTTTAATTCTCTGACATGGCACCACTCCGTCGGGTCCAATCATCCAAGATTTCCATTCCGTGGCATGGTACCACCTCGTTGGGTCCTTGCGTCCATTCTTTCCGTTCTCGACAGGGTACCTCATCGTTGGGCCCTTCTGCCATCATATTTCCGTTTTGACTTGCGGGAACTCTTGTAGGGATTTTAGGAATCGTTACCATCCATCCTCCGTCTACATGCTATCTAGGGACTAATGGCACTGAGGAGTGAGTCCGTTCTCACTGCGCGCCCCTCAACTCGTACGTGACCAGCTCCGTCGTGGCCCACCTCGTACGCCCTCACGCATTCCTCTTGAGCAAGCGGATCAATGCTTATCTGCTCATGCGTGGTATTCTTGTCGGAAGTTGACATCGTCGTCGCTTCCCCTGTGTGTGATTTACCCGTACTCTACGACCCTCCATGTTCCTTTGTGTGTCCGTTGGTGAACCGTCTCACTTGTTTCTACACACACTTCTCGCAACAAATTATTAGTAGCACTGTTCTCAACAATCATCATCCGTTTTCTAACTCTAGCATTGTTAAACATTTATGATTTATTCAAACTGCTCATTCGTCTTATCAAATATACATTTCGTCGCCAAATACATAATCACCATACAGCTAGTCGTTAAGCATTATCCATCAACATAGTTTTCCATAGTCATAGCTAATCGTTTAACATATGCAATTATTCATTTACCTCAATAGTTCAGATACTCATACTCAAAAAAATAAGGTCAAAAGGTTATTTAATTAATGTTTCAAACAGTTGGGTCAGTAAGCAAGTGCCCTCAATGTCTACAGTAGTCTAGGGGCACTACATAAGTCATAACAACATTTTTGTGAGCCACGTCCAAATGTCTATATTAGATAGTGAATAAAGTGGTTTTCTTGAAAGCTATGGTAGGATTAAATAACAGTGTGAGTGAACTGAGCAACAACATAACACATAAGGATAGATCAACTCTTAATAGCACACCTTGACTATAAAGATAAATCTGATGAAAACCTTGAGAGCAGACCTTGATAGATTAGAGTTCAAAAGCAGATATTGACACAAGGATGGATGGATCACACCTTGAGCAAGTATGGAGTTTACAGTTTTGGCCCACAGCATTTTGGAAGCTTTTTCGTTAAAAAAATCATTTTTGGGGATCAGTGTGTCTCTTCATTAAAAAATCAATTTTTGGGGATCGGTGGGTCACAAAAGCCTTGAAAGTTTCAAGATCTATTTGAAAAATTGAGAACTTGTTTGATTTTGCACGGGATCAGTTTCTTGGAATGAGGAACTATTTCCTTCTCCGGATGGGTGGGTCACAAAAACCTTGAAAGTTTCAAGATCCGTTTGAAAATTTGAGAATTTGTTTGATTTTGCACGGGATCCATTTCCTGATATGAGGATCTGGTTCCTTCTCCTTCTCCGGGGGATTCGTTTCCATGACAGATCTTGGAAGGATCCCGATCAAATCCGTGGATCCACAGACCCTGCACACAGGGGTGACGGATCTTGTAACGCAGGTTATAACTGCAAATTTTTAAGCTCAAATCCCTAAAATTCATTTAATTTTCTTAAACTACTAAGTTTAAATTAGCTAAATTCCCATTCCACCCGCTGTAATCAACCTCAGGAAATTTGTGAAAACTTGCCCTACTCGCCATTAAAATTGATTTATATTCTAGTAAAGTGCTATGTCTAAGTCTAACTAGATTCCCATGCCGCCCGCTCTAATCCAACTAAGCAAGCTTTAGGAAATTTGTGAGATCTGCCGATACAGCGTGGACTGGGACTCTCAATGCATTCTCTCCAAGTCCATCTGATTGAATATCAATGGGGCAATGGCCGTATACTCTCCAAGTCCATCTGATTGAATATCAGTTGGGCAAAGGGTGTGTATGGAGGCATCACAATTGGTCATAATGAAGATAGCAAAAGTCTATAAAGCTTGTGAAAATGAAGCAGGTAAGCAAATCTATTGAACTTTCCACATCCTAGGTTCAACAAAACGACAGGTTCCAAGAGCTTCAATCTTGAATAGAATTTAAATCCAGCTTTGGCAAAAAGAAAAATGTTTTCCATAAAAAAAATTAGCAAATAGATCATCTCGTGGTTAAAACGAAAGTAAATAAATAACAATAAGATATATTTTAATTGAAGTAAACAAATATCAATAATATTATTTACAAAAAAACAAGCAGGAGGGTTTGCTCTTACACCGACTGTTACAATGGCAACCGGCAATATCCTCTGTTTTTTGTTTTTCTTTCACGACACAGCCGTTTTGGGAGTCCACAGTCAGCCCTATATATGAAGAAACTTCTTCCCGTGGAAACAAAACCCAGTGTGCAACTAAAATCCAACTTCAATTTCTGAGCAATTTAATCCGACTCTGTCAAAAGGGTGTTATTCCGATAACTCGTGTGATGTAGGGTTCAGGCATTAAATCTGCTTAGAAGATCAAGCTCTCTACCAAAGCTGGAAACACCTTCGTTGTGGACAGTAGGAGTCGATGAACTTATCAGGTACAATCCTTGATCTTTCCTGGTGTTGATCATACCCTTGGAAAGGGTATATCAACGAACAGATCCCGTTTTACCCACCGATGACTCCATTTGTCAAATTTTGTGACTGTGATTTTCTATGCCATGTCGATACCCAATCCACATTGAATGCACAGTTAAGCAGCCATTAAACCCTCTAAATAAGCTATCTCTCAACTGTCGAGCTTGCATCAAATTTAAATTAATTTAATGGAATCTGGGATGGGCTGAAATAACACCTTAGGTTGTTGCTGTAACAAAAACCCTTATGCAGCAATCACCTAGTTAGCCAACGGTGCTACAGCAATGCAACCCTAGCAGAATCGATCGGACCATTTTTTTTGCCTCTCAAAGGCAATGAATGGATGTTGCCCATACTCCATATATTTATATGTATAAAAACCATCGGCGCCCAACATGGATCTGTAGGAGTGTCGGATCTGCTTGGTGCTTGGTCGTTTGAGGAAACAAGGGTCTGGAGGAGTTTGAGCGAGCTCGTAAATGATTTGAACCGGGCGGAATGGAAGTGGTAGCTCCACATTAACTCACCAGCGGATGAGGATGAGAAAGGTGGTAGCTATGGATCTGCATTAATCATGTCCAAACCTCGATAACGTAAAAGGCCAGAGTTTTGGTTACGGAGGTAGAGTCGTGGAGGCAATGGAGGCAGGTTCCCGTATCCGGTGGACGGTGGACGGGATTGGAGCACAATGGGAGTGGTACCGTTTGGTGGCGGGACGGGGTGATTTGAGTGCCCCATATCCCACACCCTTTCCTATCAATCCAACACACCATGGATTGTCAGAGATCACCATTAGGTGGAAGAGGTACGAGTACGTCACCATGAATCCAACATCTTCTTCATCTGTGCCATCAAAGAGGATCGACTTGCTCGACGATGAGATTCTTGTTTCAGATTTCATGGAGACGTTTCAAAGTCAGATTTATAAATACATAAAGCACTCCCATAGGTCCAGGTGGCAAGGTTCAGAATTCAAACATTCCTGTGAGGTATTTGAGCCAGGCACAATCTTATCAGTGGTAGACTTTGTGGAGAACTACACCTTTGCTCCTCAGAGAGAGATACAGAGTGAGTACTATCACTCCGACCAGGTGTCTATCTTCGTACATGTATTGTACAGACATGCTCAGGAAAACATTAATGGTAGGGATAGCACTCCTCAGTCACGTGAAGTGATCAAGGAGTACCATTTTTATGTTAGTAATGATCATGAGCATGACACATTGTTCGTTCAACACTGCTTTGGGTTGATTTATGATTCATTCAGGCAGAGAGGCGTATCATTTACTGAACACTGGATTTGGTCAGATGGGTGTGTAGGGAAATTCAAATCAGCACGCTCATTTTATTGGTTGAGTCTCCTTCACAAAGAGACAGGAATCCGACACAGCTGGAGCTTTTTTGAGACAGGGCATGGAAAGGGTGAACATGATGGCGCAGGTGCATGTGTGAAACGAGCACTTCGGAGGTACCAGATGAGTCATGGTGCAACCCGACTCAAATTCTCTACTGAAGTAGTTGATTGGTGCACACGTCATTTGGGACATCAAGGTCGTGAACAAGCAAGGTCGGCGTGCAGGTAATAAACTCCAAACTCAATTAATAAGCTAATAACATTCAATATCATCGTTTCCAAAAGAACACATACTCGATAGGAATTTACATATGACAAACTGAATTCCATGCAGGTTCTTTTGGGATGTTGTCCTTGGAGATGTTAATAGATCCATTCCGTGGTATTGTGATACCATCCCTGGTACGAGGGAATTACATTATGTTCGAAGTAAAGACATGCGTGACATATTTTCCATTGAAACGAGGAAGTATGCCTGTTTTTGCGATTTTTACATTGATGCAAATGGATGCGGGCTTGATCACTGTGAAAATGATGTATATGTGAAACCATAGAAATATGTCTCTCTTAATCCAAAGGGCCCACATCGAATTCCAACATGGCAAGAGATGCACACTGAAGAGGCAATGGTCTCATTAGATCATGATCGAGTTTCTGATATGGTTAGGGAAGGTACAAGAGTCTTCATTAAGTTAATTAGTTCATTATATATTACACATATACAAATGTTGTAGAAATGCACGTAGGACATTTGAATAATATTTGTAATGTATCTTGCAGGTGATGTGTTTGTTGTCATTTCACTCCCCCACAACCAAGAAAATGTGGCATACTATTTGATGCGATGCACACAAATAAAAAGTAGGTTGGTGCGACCCTACCAAGATGGGGAGTTCACATACCAAACAGGAGATATGGTTCTAATGGGACACTTTTTTGAAAAAGTGAAAAAATAGGGTGATCATATCATTTACAGAGATTTTATGCCTCGATATATATCATGTCAATACAGTCATTTGGTGATGGTAGCTCGGATACATCTAACAGAAATCAAGCTGAAGAGAGGTGATCCAAAGAGATGGAAGATGACAGAAGCTAACCATGATCATATTATGGAGACTTGCATTTCTATAACCCATTGGCTAAATGAATGAGTTACATGTATGCCAATTGCATCATTGGCATAGTTTTCATGTTGTCTTGTGTAATATTTTTTTGGAGATTTTTGTGGAGGTTGTTTTATAAATGTATATTTGTAGATGCTTTAATGCCAAGAATACAAATACTAGATGGGAGGCTTTTGTGAAATTTGGGTCATACTGCTCCAATGTGAATACACTTGAATGTATGGTGAATTCTTCAGGAACTTCATCCATAATAGTTTTATAGATATTTGTTTAGATTCTTTAAAAACAGTATTAAAGATCTAATAGATGGTTGAATTGTAATGTGTAGACAATATAATGTAATTGTAAAATTTCAATTTTAAATTGTAATGTACATTCTAATTTTAAATTTTGATTTCAAATACAATTGTAATGTAATCGAGAATTTAAAACACATCTATATACAATGTGGAATTGTAAAATTTAAATTTTGAATTGTACAATGTATTCTAATTTTAAATTTTTATTTCAAATTTGCAAAATTTTATACATTATAATCCATTCATTGTATTTCATCATCAATTACATTGTATTTCATTATCAATTATATAAAAATATTATCAAATACCAATGTATTGAAAAAATGCTTCGTTCAACAATAATCAATTTGTTTTGTTATCAAGAACATATCAAAGTTAGGACCAATTTTTTTTCCCTCTTCTCATTCCATTTAATAAAAATATTGGCACTTGGTGCTACATGGAATATAACATAGGAGATAGAGGGTAAAATTCAACTAAAGGGCACTTATACATAATCTTTGAATATATTTTCATGCAAACAATACCCATTGTTGGCACAACTCACAAACATTCACTATAATTTCTAACCATCAAACATTCTTAATTTTTGGATTACATGCATCAAAAACCATCTTTATCATGCAGTTTTGCACACATAGGCATGGAATCTCTTTGATAGACATGAATTGAGCGTAATAATGAAAGTTGAAACGTAAACGAAATAATAACATGGAAACGTAATAACTTGTACATGCCTTCATATATGCAACTTACCTAGTTGGATCAAATGGTGCCATTATCTACATTTGTCATCAAAACATAAACCATATGAAATAGTTGTACAAGCATAGTTTCTACCATAATTGTACAAGCATCTACTATCAACATATTTTCATTTCTTATATTAACTAGGTGGTTATGCCCATTGCCAAGAACATTCTTATATACAAAAACATAATGAAATTTTCCATGTAATTGAATTGGAATGTGGAAATCGTAAGTGAATTGTAATGTGTAGACAACATAATGCAAAATGTCAATTTCAATTTTCAATTTCAAATGTATTCTAATTATAAATTTTGATTTCAAATACAATCAAGAGAATTTAAAATACATCTATATACAATGTAAAATTGTAAAATTTAAATTTTAGATTGGACAATGTATTCTAATTTAAAATCTGCTATTTCAAATGCAATTGTAATGGAATTGAAATTGAACTTGTAAATTGGAACAACACATTGAATTTTCAATTGAAATTACACATTAAATTTGAGATTTTAATTTTAAATTGTAATTGAATTGGAATGTGTAAATTGTAATTGAATTGTAATGTGTAGACAACATAATGTAATTGTAATTTCAATTATTAATTTCAAATGTATTCTAATTTTATATGTTGATTTCATTTATGCAATTGTAACGTAGTTGAAAACGAGCTTTTAAATTGTAATTGAATTGGAATTGAAATTACACATTAAATTTGAAATTTTACATTGTAATTGAGTTGGAATTGTAATTTCAATTTTAAAACGTAATGTATGTATTCAATTCTAAATTTTGGAAGATGTTCTCTAATGTAGTCGAAATTTGCATTTCAAATTGAACTAAATTGTACAACTACACATTAAATTTGCATTTGAAATGACAACACATAAAGTTGTCAAGTTGTAATAACTATATCCAAATCTAATATAAAAAACAATCGATTTCAAATCATATACAAAATACACATGAAGAAATCAATATGATAAAATATGCAAAATATCCAAAAGTCCATATATGATAATAGTCCATGTATAAATGATAGAAATCCATATCCAGAACATGATCACGTATATATAGATCATCCAAAACATGAATATATATATAAAATATGAAAATATCCAAAACAATGAAATGTATAGATAATCAACTCATTGGCCACTACCACCACGAGGCCCTTGATCATCCCTCTGACCACCCTCGTGTGTAGTAGACTGATGCTGGATCTGAAATGGTAAACCATGAATGAATACATCCATATATGTCGATTCAATGGTGATATCCAGGATCTGGGTAGGAATATAGGTAGATGGCCCTTCATCAGGACGATGTACCCGAGCTGCATCCAAATCATATGTGAAATCCATTGCAGCATTAACACCCACCTATAGCGATGCCTGTGTAATATGCCATTGCATGTAATAAGTTAGATTTATTAAAAATTAAAACTACTTAACATAATTTAAGTTATAATTCGAAAATTGAAACATAAAGTACAAAAATCAATTACTAAATGTGACTAAATAACATGAATTGGAACATAAATTAAAACTCACACCTGTCTCTCGACCCGGCTCGTGAGGACCATCATTGTCCTCATGTCCATCATCAGGATCTACCCCCTTTCCTTTGCCCTATACAATTTGAAATTCATTTGAGCTTAAGATCTAAAACATAAAATCTCGAAAATTAAAAAATAAAACATAAATGATTTAAACTGGGAAATAATAAACTCAAATTCAATTATAACATAAATTATAACTTACCTCGACTATTTCCGCCCGCGGGTTGGGACAAGCAGATGGACCAACCGATGGCTCACTAGCAAAGTGTTCATCCATGAATGTGCTTCCCTTCATGGAGCAATATAATACAACTCCCTTAAGTATTATTAACCATTCAATTAACGACATATAATATGATGTAACATGAAGAACATATATACATAATTGTACAAAAGTATACCTCTCATATAGCGACGGATCTACAATATGACCGAAAGTATGCATCTCGGGCTAACTGAGCATACCCCAATAGCGCCTCGCCATTGAGAATCTTGAGCATGTCACTAGGGACATACTCTATCTCTGGCTTTGCAGGTGGAGGGGGTGATCTAGATGCCTCTACATGCGCATCAGCAACAACACTAGCTATGGCGGTGAACAATGAGTCTGCAAGGTCATATCTAGCCTCTGCAGCAAGCTGGGATGATTTTTCCACATCGCCCGACCTGATAACCCCCGTATCTAGAAGCGGTACCAACCTCGGAGCGGGTGGTACGAAGGAAAGGTCTCTCTGAGCTCTAGGACATTGGTAGGAGCGTCCCCTACCCGCCTCATAGAACGTGGACCCTGTGCTGGTGTAATCTGGGTGCATGTCCAAAACAAACTCTGCATAAACATGTTTTGGAAAGTACAACGGGACCTGGTCATGGTGGGGGAACATGCCCCACGCTCCCACGAATCTATCATATAGATGTGGTGCAGTGGCCTCCAACTTAAACTCCCTGAGTCTAAGCGGTTGACCGGAAGGGCGGTCAGGTGGGATGTCGAACAAAGTACCCTTGACGGCATGCCCTCTTATGGCGACTTTGACATCCTCCCATTTGTGGATCCCAATGACACCCTGTCTCCTCCTATGGCATGATTGACGACAAATGTCACTGAGAGATCCCACCCTCTTGTAGAGGGGCAACATCTCATCAACTGCTGATAACATCATGGATAAAGAATGACGTGTGGGAGAATCCTCCCTCAATGTACACACACACGATTTCACCCACTCTTGTTGGGCAATGATATCAGCGAGAGTGATCTGTGCGACCTCATCATCGTAGGATCCCCCTGATGGGGCACCTGCGATCCAAACCAAAACACAAATGTTACTAAAAATATATATTATAACTTGCAACTGAAATTCAATGCACTATATACTAAAAATTTATTGAAAATGTATGTAACCCAAAATATGCACTTGATGCCCCTGATGCACTCGATTCTGGCCGCCCATCCCCCACCTGGGGATCACCATGTATGTCATCGAGATGAACCGACACACTAGCTCTCTTGCTACTTCCACTAGTAACAGCCGACCCCGGCATGGCCGCACTCGGGGAACGGGAGTGCTATTGATGGCCACCCTCTTGGGCGACGTCAGATCCTCTCGTTCGTCGTGGAGCATGAAGCAATGAAGATATCTCTTCAGAACTCTCTACATCACATTTCAATTTCTAATTCTAATTCTCTTTCAAATTTCACATTTAAAATTCAAATTCAAATTTCAAATTCTATTTCAAATTTCGCATTTCAAATCCAAATTCAAATTTCAAATTCAATTCAAATTTCAAACTCTATTTCAAATTTCACAATTCAAATTCAAATTTCAATTTCAAATTCCAAGTTTCAATTTCGATTTGAATTCTAATTACATTTGCAATTCTCAATTTTCATTTCTCATTTCAATTTCAATTTTCAATTTTTAGTTCGAATTTCATTTCAAAATTCAAATTCAATTTAAATATCAATTTCCAATATCAATATCATTTTCATTTTCAGTTTCAAATTTACATTTCAATTCCAGTTTCAATTTCCAATTTCAATTTCGATATCATTTTTAGTAGTAGCGCTAGCATCGTAGGAGCCTAGGAATCAAATTTAGTTGTTCAACACTTGTTGCGACAACATACATGTATGGGATGGAGGGGAAATGGAATCAAGCATATGTCAACTGGGGCTCGCTACACGTTTGAGTCTCGATAATCTACCTTTTAAATGGAACCATACTAACCTATGTAAAGGTATGATGACTACTAACCTATTGCTTGATATGGTAATGATGATCCTACTTGATTATAGACAATGATGCAAGTTCTTCTTATGTAAAGGAATGAAGTGTTAATGTGTCTATGCATGGAATGGTTAGTAACATGTTCATCATAATCCTATGTGTTTATCATTGGGAGAGGGTTGGACTATGTGATAAAAAAATTCAGTTCTGTTCCATGCATATATAGGGTTAACACTCACATGAGGTAATTGACCAAGGTATCCCAAATGAATGTTGTATCTACCACCAAAAGGAATTGTTTTATTATCTGAAAATGCTTCTCGTAATCAATAATCAATTTCAATGAACAACCATGGACCTATAAATCTCATAAGTTAGTACTAGTCGAGCAATCATGGACCTATGGACCATTGGGCCCTAAAATAAGATTTTAGGAATCTAGGACCAATAGATATGGTCGACACACATGTCTTGTTGAAAATATTCATAGTCTCTATGTGTAGGAATTAATGTCATTATAAGGTTTTGATTACTAGTGATGTGTTTACATTTAAAGTTGGATATGGATGGAAACATTCAGTTTTGTGCACTAGGGATGGGTTTTGGACCATGGTTCAGGAAGAAATTAAGGACTAAACAAATATACTAACCTCTCAAGGACTAAACAAATATACAAACACAATCAAATTTAAGGAGAAATAAATTTAACATTGTACTATAATAGAAATTCAACCAAACTTGAGATATTTTTATCATTTGGCAATGACTACCTATTCATGTGGTTGTAATTGCACAACAAGATTATTACCCATTTTACAAATTCAAACTAGATATAATGACATGAAAACAATTAAACAATATCACTCTTAGTTCCAAAATTATAACACATAGCATAGAGGAAACCGCATAAGAACTTGGATTGATAATTAATAGAGAATTTTAGGCTATTACATTTGTATGTATAATCTAAATAGTGCATGCAAAGACCTTTGAACCTAGAGGTGAATGTCATATGTAAGGCCTACTATACATGTCATTTCACATAATGAAACAAATTTAAAATTAAATATTTACATTTCAACACAAGTGATTGTCCATATTTGATCTATCATTTATATTCATTCTTTCATCTATAAATTATTGTTTTTATAAGATAAACTTCAATAACTATTAATTATATAGGTTATTGCAAAATATTTTATAAAATTATTAGTTTATATTAAAATATAATTATATTAATAAATATTGAATTTAATAAACATATTTAAATTTAATACATAATATTTAAATTTATTTTTAAAATGTTATATAATATATATTATTAAAAAATTAAAAAAAAATTATATATTTTGAATATTATTTAGTGTAGTGAAATGGAAGGCAATTTAGTGTGTATTCTAATTTTATACACTTAAGCATGCTTCTTAAAATGAAAATGTGTATATATTATTAAAAAGTGAGAGTAACATTATAATAATATTTTTTATATACAAGTATTTTACGATATTATATGTATAAATATAAAAATATGTGTTTATATAATGTTATTAATAATAAATTATTAATTTTATTAATATTATTAATTTCATTAATATTATTAATCTCATTAATTTATTGTAATTATATTGATTAATATTTTATTATGATTTATGTTTATATTTTGAATCAATATTATTATTAATTAAATATTAAAAAAATATTATTCTTTTAATTTTTAAATTAATAAACTTTTATATTCAATTTCAAAAAATTAATAAATATTAAAAATATAATAAATTATTAATTTTATTAATATTATTAATTTCATTAATATTATTAATCTCAATTTTTTGTAGTTATATTGATTAATATTTTATTATGGTTTATGTTTATATTTTTGAATGAATATTATTATTAATTAAATGTTAAAAAAATATTATTCTTTTAATTTTTTAATTGATAAAGTTTTATCTTATAAATATTAAAAATATTCAATCTAAAAAATATTAATAAATATTAAAAATATTCAATGTTAATGGTTAAACCGACAACCTAATATCATTTTTTTTTTCAATCCTCTTAGCATTCTCAGAGGATTGAAAAAAAACGAGCAGCATTCCTGCTTGTCAAAACACATTTTAAAATAAAACCGGTAGCATTTATGCAGTGAAATGCTACCGGTTGACATAAAAAAAATATTAATAATTTAAAAAAATAAATAGAACATAAATTTAAAACAAAAAAATAATTTGAAATGGTTTTTGTTTTGGTTTCAATGGTGTTTTTAAGTTTCAATGGTTTTTGGTTTGGTTTCAATGGTGGTTTTACTTTCAATGGTTTTTGGTTTCAATGTTGGTTTTCGTTTTTAAATGGTTGCATTCACAAATTCATAAAAAACTAAATTAAATCTATGCTTTAAACACCCATTTTTACATTCAAAACAAATCAAATTTATGTTTTTTTTCAAAACAAAAAAATACTTGGAAATTTTTTTAAAACATATAACAAATTTAAGTTTTTTTGAAAAACAAACAAAATGTGGTTGAAATCCACCTACCTTGGGGATTTGAAGCCATGGTGTACGGAGGTGGACGGAGGTGGATGCACGGCCGTGCTATGCTCGCTGTGGACACTTGGTCGAGGGGCTTGGAGCCGTTGTTGTCTGCACACCTGCACTTTCACTGTCGAACAGGGACGGCTGACAGGTCGGCCCTATTTTTGTTTTTTTGTTTTTTCTATCTCAAACCCTTGATCGAGCATTTGCTCGATTGAGGGTTTAACCTAGCCCTCGATCGAGCTATTCAAATACCCTCAATCGAGATATTTTGAAGCCCTCGATCGAGGTATTTTCAAACCCTCGATCTAGTGTTTAAAACCTCCATCGAGGGCTTGAAAATACCTCGATCAAGGGTCTGAAAAACATTTTTTTTCGCTCCCACGCACCAAAAATGGTGAACCACCTTCGTGGAATCGCCCATTTTCATAGGAATAAATATGAGGTTTTTGAGAAATTTTAAGAGTTTAAACTTCTTGTGGAGAATCATATTGGTAAAAAGATAAATGTGTTTAGAACTGATAACGAGAGAGAATTTTGTGGAAAATCATTCGACCATTTCTATACATAGCACAATATAGCTGAACAAAACACAACTCTATGCATGCCTCAATAGAATGAGGTTATTGAAAGAATGAACAAACTATTGATGGAGAAATCAAGGAGCATGCTTAGTTGTGCATGATTCACACAAGAATTCTAGGTAGAGGTAGTTGACATGGTATGTTACTTGGTGAATAGGTTACCCTCTACGAATCTGGTAAAAAAATAATCCATATGAGGCATAGGATGGCAATAATCCCTCTCTTACACATATTAGATTTTTTGGATGTGATACCTCTGTGCATATCCCGAAACTGAAAAGAAACAATCTCGACAACAAGTCAGAGAAATGCATCTCCATCGAATACAAGGATGGAGTAAAAACTTATAATATATGGAACCCAGTGACAAGGAAGGAAGTTTATAGTAGAGATGTGATCTTTAGAGAATTCAGAAACACTTCTAGTGATGAAGAGGTTAAAAGAGAAAAATCAGAAAAGCAAGAGTTTGAAATAAATGATGAAAGTCTAGATTTGGGTGAGTCAAATGAATATGAAAAAGAGGTCGAACAATAGATTGCAGATGTTGGGAGGTTTTTTCAAGCAAGTAAACAATCAAAGAGGTATAGTCCACTCGACTTTTACACTTATTTTGTGTTATCTTCCATAGAATATGATCCCAGTTGTGTAAGGGAAGAGATCGACTCGACAAAGGGTAATCTTTGGAAAAGGGCCATGGAAGAAGGAATGGAGTCCTTGAAGAGGAATGAGACATGGGATCTAGTTGTGTTACTAAATGGAAGGGAACTCATCAGTAGTAAACAAGTGTTCAAGAAAATGTTGAATCAAGAAGGACAAATCAAGAAGTACAAGGCTTGACAAGTAGAAAAGGGATAATCCCAAGTTGGTGGAATCGACTTTGGTGAAATTTTCTCTCATGTTGCTAGTACTAATATATTTATCTATCACATTTGATCTTGATATAGAGAATATGGATGTAAATACAACATTTCTTAATTATTTTATTGAAGAAGAAATCTATATGTAGTAACATTAAGGTTTAGAGGGGAAGGAGAAAAGGATTCTCTACAGTCTCAAATGATTGCACAAGATGTGGTATCAGGAATTTGAGATGTATATCCAACAACTAGGATTTGTGATAAGTCAACATGATCATTGTTTTTATGGGAAGAAAGTTGGTCATCATTTCATTTATGTAGTTTTGTATGTCAACAACATGTTGTTGGTAAGAAATGGCATGGATTTGATAAAGGAGGTGAAACAATAGTTAACGTCCAAGTTCGACATGAAGGATATTAAAGCAAAAAAAATCATTGTTGGAATGGAAATCACTTGAGTGAGGAGGTAGAAGGATCTGGTTTTAAGTAAGAGAAAATATGTTGAGATAATTATAAAATGTTTCGACACGCAGGAGAGTAGATTTTGCAAGGTTCCTATTCCTCCCAGAGTCAAGATTTTTGTTGAATAGTGTTCTAAGACATAGGAATAAATATAGTACATGTTACATGTTCCATATGCTATTGTTGTAGGTAGTCTAATCTATACAATGATATGTACATGACTAGATATTTCCGATGCAGTGAGAGTATTGAGAAGGTACGTGTCAATAGTTGAAAAATAGCACTAGACCACAATCAATAGAGTATTCAATTATCAACATGGCACATCCTATTATGAAATATTTATGGAGGATAACTTGAGAGCAACAAGGAAATCAATGTACAAGAATTTGTCAAATCCAACCGGTATGTAGATATTGACCATAGATGGATGAACATGAAATATGTGTTCAAGTTTTTTGGCGGAGTAGTTAGTTGGATGAGTAGGAATTAGTCGGTCATTTTCAATGTTGACTACTGAGAATGAATACATTGCAGCTACTCATGCATGTAAGGAAATTGTTTGGTTGCATATATTGTGCTTAGATGTTGGATTTGGTCAACATGTTGTTAGGTTGGATTGTGATAGTCACAATAGTTCTCGTGAAGAATCCAACATATATTTCAACTACAAAGAACATTGATGTTCAATACCATTTCTTGAGAGAGATGGTGGTGAAACAAAATGTATTATTGGAAATGGTAGACATGGTGAAGAATGATGCTAACCGATTGACCAAGTTGGTCAAGCATAGACAATTTTTCCTAGTGTAGGGAAATGATGGGCTTGTTAGCCCTTGTTAACTGAACTCAAATTTTAAATATCTTGTTTATGCAAAGAAGACAACATGTGGGATAATTTTGGGAACACTTTATTCTTTGCATGCAAACTAAATGGTAAATTCAATAGTTGAATGGTATTAGTCGATTGCACTCGGAGGCAATAGATAGTTGGAGCCTAGTCAACTAATTGAACAAAATAGTTTTTAGGTCAAAGGAAAATTATTGTTCAACGGGAAGTCGGGAATTCGATGGAATGATTGAAATCTCAATAGGAAATTGAGCAAAGTTGACCTGGTGATGTCAACTATAATAGAATAACTGAAATTGGTTAGGAAGTTTTTTATTTTCGTAAGCGAGTAGTCGGTTGTATTGCATCTATAAATAAGATGTAATGGATATGTAGGGTATCATGGAATGATGTAATGAAACGTGATTTGTGGTCTAGGAAATCACATTTGTAAACACCTATTCTGGGTGTTTGATTAATATATGAGTGACAACCTCACTGCTTTGTTTGTTTTCCCCTATGAAACAGGTTTCTAGAGTGATTTCTATGTAATATGTTGATGTGGTGTATGGCATTGTTTTATGCTTAAATGTGTTTAACTATACAAATCAATTTCCAAACTTACTCTAATCGATATTATACCCAACAATGTTATCATGGTCTAGCTTAGGGGTGGAATCCAAACCTAATTCTTAAATTTGAGTGGTGAAATTCTCCTCAGCAATTCATTTGGTAGACTTGCATTCATTTATAGATATGTCTCTATAACCATCTCTTTTTCCATTTGTGGAATGCTTTATGTTTGTAATATGTTAATGAATGAATTTGAAATATGCATTCTTATTTCTATTGTGATTTATAAAGAATATGAATTTTGTTTATATCATTATCAAAGGATGTATTGAGCATACCAATGGACTATTAGAGGATACAACTTTCAAATTGAGTTCCTCAATGGATAAAGGAGGCACCTAGGTACATTGCATATGACAAATATTAAGAAAGGAAAAATTATAAGTAATAAATATGATTGTATCTCAAGTTTGCACATGATGTGGAGGTTTTCCCACCAATTCATTGCGAAGGCAAGTTTTTTAATTTGCAAAGTTGTGACTTGATTTATATTGTTTTCGTTAGAATACTGAAGATATTGATTTATTAAAGAAAACTATTTTGAAGTGGTTTACGACATAGATTAAATTTATAAGAACTACTAAAAAATAATTAGTACGCATTAAGACAATGAATGGTAGGAGGAAGGTTTGCAATGTGAGAGAAGTTATACCTTGCCAATTGCAATTCAAGAAAAAGAGAGAAACGATGATGAATATTGAACTCACTAAAACACAGATTTTGATGGTAATCTATTCAAATTCAACAAACACATAGGAACATAACAAGAACTTTCTTAATGAGATAGAAAATCAGATGCCCAATTCAGAGATAATCCATCCTTCACACACCCTTTATGTGGCATGAATCTTTAATGCATTTTAATTTGTGTGGTATGAAATGACTTCTGTTTTTGTTTTATATTTATGGAAAGACCAACATAACACATAATAAATAGATTCACAATTTTGTTGTGGAACTCTACATATACAAACAATATCATGGGTTTATTGTGAAATCCTCGGATACACAAATTTGATAGATGAAATTAACAATCTCATCCAGAAGACACAAACATGCAATTTTTATACATGTAGTAAAGGACATAAAGACTCTATGAGCATGAAGATTGATTCTAAATCCTAAAAACATGCAATTTTTATATATGTAGCAAAGGACATAGAGAATCTATGAGCATGAAGATTGATTCTAAATCCTAAAGAACATAACAAGCATAAAGTTTAGATGTGGCTATTTTTTTCTTTAATACAAGGACAAATTATATCTTGCATTCACACAAATAGAGGCACACATTTTTTATTTGGTGCCCTAGTTCAATGATTACTAAGAGTTGAATTATTGCTAAGAAACAAAGGTTACTATTTTTTGAAAAGTATACACAATTCTACCAAAATTAACTTTATGTACAAACAAGATAGGTATACCACTGTCGTAATTCGTTGTGTTAAGGACCAGAGGAGGTGGCTTGCTGACGTTTAGATATCTCACTGTGCTTTTCTGTATATGCCAACTTGGGATCTTATTATTGCATTGACCGTGGAGAACAATTCATGGCCCTTTCCTCCTTACCTACAAATTTTACAAGACAGTTCCACTCGTAGGAATCAAACTGAGGTAGGGTGACCCATAGCAAGCAACGATTATTTTTCCTCATGGTACATTCTTTTCAATGAACTTATATGCCTTGGCTCCACTCCTGTATTGAAGGGAAAAGGAACACCGCGCAGTGAATAGGATTTAACTGTGCAGTATTTCAATATTTTCTTTTCCTTTAGATTGGGACATCGCACCTTCTAGCAGGAATCCCAAATTTCTCTTCGCGGAACCCTTCCTTCACTAAGAATTAACTTCGCAGTATTAGCTGCGCGGCAACTAACTTTTACTGCGCAGGGTTAACTTCGCAATACAACTTTTAACTTCGCGGCGGTTAACTGCGCGGTATTAATTGCGCGATTTCGACTTTTTGCTGCGTGGTGAACTTCACAGTGATGTGAAGTTATCTTTGCCACAATACTTCACTTCGCTGACTTCACCAACACTTCACGTCATGCTTAACCAAACTTTATCATAAAATATATTTCTTTAACTAAAATCATCTAACGCAAAGTTACTCCTTGTTAAATTTAGAACATTCACTGCGGTGAACTATTTGGAAATCTTGATTCCTTTTAGTGTGGGTAAATGTAAACAACATTCACTCAAGTAAAACTGGAGATGATGTGCGACTTGCAAAATACAACATTCTTGAGAATGAAACATAAAACATAAACTTATAAATTTACCAAGGTAAACTGCGCAGCTCCTCAATTCATGGAAGTGAGTTTCACTGCGGACTTTTACATTCACAGAGCTTGGGCTCTTGATACAATTTACGGGAGATTCTTCTCCTTTCACTCTTGTTACACACCTCTCTAAGATTTTTTAACTAAGAGCTTCTATTTATAGAATTTCAACCAACCGACTTAGGAATGCTTCCTATGGAAGCTACAGGATTGCATTAAAGACTGAAATAAATTCTATCCTAAGGTTTCTTGACTTGCGAACTGTTAACATGGTGAAGTAACTAAAAACAAGACGTCGGCTGGATTGGTCAGTGAACTAACTGACAGACTTACATCGCGAACATCGCGCTGACACAAAACGGCTGCCGGGGTGACTTACAAAGTCGGCACAGTAACTATGCAATCAGCTCATTTAATTAGATATTTCCAACACTCCCCCTTAATTATGAGAGGATGGGGATCTTTTAAACAGAAGTAAAATATTACAAAATGTTTCATAGCTTAGAACATGCTCTTTTCATGACCAAGTTCACTGCGCAGAACTTGTCATTCCCAAACAACTTTGCAAAAATTGGAATGGGTCTTTTGCCAATGGTTTTGTAAATATGTTTGCAACTTGATCTTCAGACCTGCAAAATTCTAAATAGATTTCCTTGTTGTTTATCAATTCTCTGATGAATTGATACCTTGTGTCAATGTGATTGGTTCTTTTGTGAAACACATGATTCTTTGACAGTGCGATAGCCGAATTGTTGTCACTGTAAATGACTGTAGGTTCTTGCTGATGCTGTGATAGATCACTTAACATTCTACGCATCCAAACAGCTTGACTTGCAGTGCTTGTAGCTGCAACATACTCTGCTTCTGCTGAAGAAAGAGTTACTATGGGTTGTTTCTTTGACGCCCACGATACAATACCCATTCCTACATGAAATGTATTCCGAGATGTGGTTTTTCTATCATCTATGTTGCTTCCATTTCACTGTCAGTGTATCCTATGAGTTTGAAATTTTCTGAGGTGGACTATAGAATACCAAAGTCTCTTGTTCCACTTACATACCTCAGAATTCTTTTACCTGCTTGCCAATGCGATTCTTTTGGTGATTCCATGAATCTTGAGATTAAGCTGATTCCATACATGATGTCTGGCCTTGTTGCTGTAAGATACATAAGGCTGCCAACAAGCCTTTTAAACAGTGTAGGATCTACATTGGATCCATCATCAACCTTGCTTAATTTCAAACCAGTTATTACTGGTGTTGGAGCTATTTTGCTATTTAACATCTTAAACCTGTTCAATACATCACTCGCATACTTTGACTGAGATATAAATATCCCATTTTCATTTTGTTGAACTTCAATTCCCAGAAAATACTTCATAAGCCCCAAATTTGTCATTTCAAATTCACTTTCCATGACTGTTCTAAATTCTTCTATGCCAAAATCACCAGTAAATATTAAATCATCTACATACAGGCAAACAATCAGCTTATTACCTCGCTGGTTGATTTTTGTGTACAGCGTTGGCTCACATTCACTTCTGTGAAATCCATTCTGGACGAGATATGAGTCAATGCGACTGTACCAAGCTCGAGGAGCTTGCTTCAGACCATACAGTGCCTTCTTCATCCTGTATACTCTATGTCCTTGTCCTGGAACTTCATAGCCTTGTGGCTGCTCCACATATACTTCTTCTTCTAAATATCCATTTAGAAAAGCGGAGTTAACATCCATTTGATAGACACGCCATTTCTTTTGTGCTGCGATGGCAAACACTGTTCTGATAGTGTCCATGCGTGCTACAGGTGCAAAAGTTTCATTGAAGTCTATGCCAGGTTGCTGAGTGAACCCTCTTGCTACTAATCTCTCCTTGTGCTTCTGCACATTTCCTTCAGCTTCTTGCTTGGTCTTATAAATCCATTTCACACTTATCACATCCTTGTCTTCAGGAACATCAACTAGTTCCCATGTCTGATTCTTCTCTATGCATTCTATTTCTTCATTCATGGCTTGTGCCCAGACTTCATCTTCAACTGCTTCTTCATATGTTAGAGGATCATTAATTTGAGAAACTAATGCAAAACAAGAGAATGAATTAGGTGTACCAGCCTCATATATCTCACGCAGACTTCTTGTCCTTGGTGGAGTTGCTGGTGTTGAACAGCATGAACTGCTTGATGGAGTTTGCTGCACACTAGGTGTGCTTGTCGGGGATGCTGCGACTTGTGTCGGAGTTGCTTGTTCTGAACCATGCTGCGCAGTCCTTGGAGTAGGCAGTGCTGCGAAATTCTAATTCACATGCGGAGTCTCAACCATATCTTCTATGATTTCATCATGCTCATCATGTGACATGATTTTCACATTCTTCTCAACAGTTCCATCCCGTGCTTCATTTTCCACAAACTAAACATCGAGGCTGATAACAACTTTTCTTGTGATAGGATCATACAACTTGTATGCTTTTGGGTCTTTAAAATATCCAATGAAGATGCATTTCTGTCCTTTATTGTCTAATTTTCTTCTCAACTCATCTGGAACATGGGGTGAAAAAATGAAGATGGGTGTCTATTTTGGGAGGTCTCGTGAGAAAATAATTCTGTTTTTTTCATGTCTTCCAACTTCGGGCGAACAAAAGTGATATTTTTGTTTAAAATTTCACTTTGCCGTAAAAAGAAAACTTTTGTAGAATTATGTTAGCTTTCTACTCATAATTTTTTCAATTTTTTTTATTAAGATTTGATATGTCGATTTCGCAAATGTTTGACAGTGTGTTCTTATAAAATGAAAAGACTACAAAAGAGTTATGATTTGTTGCACCACTAAAATCGTTGTTAGACTTGTGTTTTGCAAAAACTGAAAATGCTACGACAATCTACACACAATGTACTAGTGCCTGACTATAAGTTTGCATCCAATGGACTTCTATACTAATTATTATATTTTTTTAAAGTCGATCAATGGGGAAACTCAGTCGATTTTCAACAACCTTTTTGTTGCACCACTTTTCTCTCAATCCGCTATAAAATCAAAAAATCTACGACCACCCTTTTGAAGTAGACATGTCAATGAAGAGTCTCACATTTTCTTCGATTTTTTTGGTGTTGTATTTTCAAAGTTATGGATTTTTCTTTTCGCTGTTTTTTTAAAGAGCTGAATCATAACTCGACACATGTTACGAATATAAAACTTAAAAAATATCAGTGCTTATCTATATACAACAAAATTTATACCCTCGTAAAGTAGATTCAATGATGAATCTACTGGTATGAAGTCCGACATTCGTTTTGTTGTGTAAGAGGTGGTTTTCTCCTTCCGAAAATGGAGAAACCTGAAAATTTTGCAGAGATCTGAATCGTTCATGTTTCAGAGATTATTCGGCCGAAATAATTATTCGGCCGAATAATTATTCGGCCGAATAACTGTTTTCCGTAACGGCGCCGTAACTTATGGCGAAGGTTATTCGGCCGAATAACTAAATGGAAAAAAAAATACGTCGACCGGAGAGAGAAAAAAAAAAAAAATAATAATAATAATAATAATAATTATACTCATATAAATAAACGTAAAGTTAATTCATTATTTTCGCATGTTTGAACTTCGCATTTTTTTGTTAAACTAATTTCGGAAGGAGGAGATAATTTTTGCAAAAGGAGGTTTTTACAAGGTATGTTTCTTCTTCTTCTTTACAAAAGGCACATTGAAGGAGTTTTTTTTTCTAAGGCATATTTGCAAGGAGTTTTTTTTTCTAAGGCATATTTGCAAGGAGTTTTTTTTTCTAAGGCATATTTGCAAGGAGTTTTTCCAAACTATCTCTTTTCTTATTGCATTTTTACAAAGAAGACATTTTTTGCAAAAGGAGGTTTTTACAAGGTATGTTTCTTCTTCTTTTTTACAAAAGGCACATTGAAGGAGTTTTTCCAAAATATCTCTTTTTTATTGCATTTTTACAAAGAAGACATTTTTTGCAAAAGGAGGTTTTCACAAAGTATGTTTCTTCTTTTTTCCAAAGGCACATTGAAGAAAATTTTTTTCTAAGGCATATTTGCAAGAAGTTTTTTCCAAATATTTATTTTCTTATTGTATATTTGCAAAGAAAACATTTTTTTGAAAAAGAGATTTTTACAAAGTATGTTTCTTCTTCTTTTTTCCAAAAGACACATTGAAAGTGTTTTTTTTAAGGGATATTTGCAAGGAGTTTTTTCAAAATATTTCTTTTCTTAGACATGTTTGCAAGGAGGTTCTTTGCAAGGATGTTTTTTTTTCAAAGTAGCTTTGCACTTTTTATTTAATTGAAAGAGGTTTTTTCAAATAGTTGTTTTGCTAAGGTATTTTGCAAATGATTTTTTTCCAAAGTAGTTTTGCACTTCTTATTTATTTGAAATGAGTTTTTTCAAATAGTTATCTTATTTTGCAAAGGATTTTTTGCAAGGTAATTTTGTACTTCTTATTTTTTTGAAATGGGTTTTTCTCAAAGAGTTATTTCTTTACAATGATTTTTTCCCAGATATATTTATAAATAAGTTTTTATTCAAAGTATTTTTTTCTAGTGGTTTTTTTCGTAGATATTTTTTCAAAAAAGTATTTTTGCAATGAATTTTACAACAAAGATTTATTTACAAGGTGTTTTATTTTCTTCCTTGGCACAAGGTGTTTTTATTATTTTCCAAAGAAGATTTTTGTTCAGAGAATTTTTTCAAAGGAAAGTTAATTCCAAAGAAATCTTCTTCAAAAGACTCTTACAAAATTTTTAAAAGGAAAAGTAAATTTCAGTTCATGTTTTTATAAATTCCGTAAATGTTTTTAAATCTTAATTTATTTATTTTTACTATAAAGTAACATGATTCTTTAATTTATCGTCTATAGATTAAACAACCATGGGCAATAAGAGAAAACGTCAAAGAAAAGCTGATCGTAAACGTGATGATGATTATAATAGAGAGAAACAAAAACTCAGATATATTGCCAAAAAACAAAGGGTTGCTGAAACGGAAGAGAGAACTATTGAAGATATAAATACAGATTTACATGATAATGTTGAAGAAATGGAAATTGAAAATAGAGTACAAGAAGAACAAATTGAAGTTGAAAAGAACATTGTAGAAGATGTAAATAGTGATTTACATGCTAATGTCGATGAAATCAATATTGAAGATCAAGTTCAAAATCCAGAAATTGAACCTGGTATGTATATATCATATATTTTCCAAATTCATTTTTTTATAATGAATTTTATTTTTTGATATATGTTAAATTAAATTTAACTTGATGTATAGGTACTTTTACTATTGATGATGAAATGTTAGAAGACATTGATTGCGACAAATATGGAGAAAAACTACCAATACATGTTGCACGATATCGTGCTACAAAATTTTATGATGAAGTTCTCAAGGATTACTCAATAGCAGGACAAGCACAAATTTTGAGATGTTTATTAGTGTCCAAGAAGTTAGAAGGTGCTACATCATTATTGGGTATTCACAAAGTAACAAAAGAGTCGAAATTGAAACAAAATGTGATGGAAAATATAGGCGATGCAATAAAAAAATTTGGAAAATCCAGGAAGAAAGATATCAGTGCTGCACGTAAAGCAATTCATACAGCAATTCTTTCAGCTAGTACTAAACAAAAGCGTTTGACAACAGAACTAGCAAAAGCAGTTGGAACATCAAGAAAAACATTATACAAACATAGCAAATTCAGAATGCAAATAGATGAAAATAATGAACTTGCTTGTTGGGCAATTATTTGTAGACAACCTTACAAAGATAGATTAGGAGCAGGTGTTAAAGATATTGTACGAGAATATTGGTTGGAACATGCTCGAGTTTCACCAAATGCAAGAGATGTGATACGCAAAAGAATATCACGAAATGTATATGAAAGCCAACCAAAACATATAATGGACATGACACAAGTACAATTGTTCAATAAATTCAAGGAAGATCATCGTGGAATTAATATATCAATCACTACATTGGTGCAACAAAAACCATGGTATGTTCGACCTATAACTATACGTGATACATGTTGTTGCCGTTATCATGTGCAATTTCAGTTATATTATGACACGTTTCTTGAATTTGGTAAAATGTTTTGGACAAATTCACCACCTCCGTCGACGATACGTGAATTCATATCTCAAATTTTATGTGAGAGAAATCACGATGAAGTATTTTATTCAAAGAAATGTGTCAATGGAAAACATTGTCATCATTGTGTAAATTTGGTGTTATTCCACAATAAATACCCTATCGATAATGATCAATCGTTGTCAAATGTAAATGTTGATTGGAAGAGATACGAATACATCAACTATAATACAAGTTCTAGTGATTCACATTCCAAAAGAATTGATTTGCTAGAAGACAAGATATGCGTCACAGATTTTCTCAAAAAATTTGAAAGCGAAATTTATAAATACACCCAGCATTCACATAGAGCACGATGGCAAGATCTTCAATTCAAACAGTCTTGTGAAATTTTTCCACCCGGAACAATTTTGTCGGTGGTTGATTTTGCTGAAAACTATACATTTGTTGCACAAAAAGAAATACAGAGTGAATACTATCACTCTGACCAAGTTTCGATATTTGTCCATGTTGTATATAGACATTCTCAACAGGATGTCGATGGCATTGAAAGCACATGTGACAATCGAGATGTGATTAAAGAATATCACTTCTATATCAGCAATGATCGTACACACGACACACATTTTGTCCAACATTGTATAGAAAATATTTTCTATGACTCACTGAAAAAACGCGAAGTCAAATTCAAAGAGCATTGGATATGGTCTGATGGATGTGCGGGTCAATTTAAATCTTCACGATCATTTTTTTGGTTATGTCGACTTCATAAAGCGCTGAACATTAAACATCGCTGGAATTTCTTTGAGACTGGGCATGGAAAAGGTGAGCATGATGGTGCAGGAGCATGCGTGAAAAGAGCACTTCGAAGATGGCAAATGAACTATTCTTCAGCACGGTTTCATTCAGCTGCAGAGGTTGTCCAATGGTGTCAATTAAATCTAAGCCATGATTATAATCAACAATCAAAAGACGTGCGCATGTATGTCCACTATTTTTTTAATTTATATTATTTCTTAAAATTTAAAAAAATGTATATACTAACATTTAAGTACACATGTACACTATTTATTGTGTAGGTTTTTTTGGCTTGTTGGGGTCCAAGATATAAATAGATCAATACCATATGACGCTAGCACCATACATGGAACTAGAGATCTTCACTCTATTCAAACAAAATCATTTCACAACGTGTTTGCATTTGACAGTAGAAAGCAATCATGCTTTTGTCATATTTGCATTGAAAATGTCGAGTCTACAGAAGTTTGTGAAAACATAACAAACAACTACGTAAAAGCTTGGAGACACACAGAGATTAATCCAAAAGGAAAAATGCCTCTGGCAAGTGTTGAAGAATTAGAATCAGAAGAAATAGCAATATCGTCTGATGGCGATAGAATTTCAGATCTCGTAAGAGAAGGTAATAAACTTGTTTTTGACTTTTTAATCAATTGTTCATTCTAATCC
Source organism: Larix kaempferi (assembly GCA_027924585.1). Taxonomy (NCBI): domain Eukaryota; kingdom Viridiplantae; phylum Streptophyta; class Pinopsida; order Pinales; family Pinaceae; genus Larix; species Larix kaempferi. Next base: position 4,353,529 of record BSBM01000247.1, read on the forward strand.
ATCGCCATAAGTAGTCAATTTAATTCATTTAAATACGCTAACACCAATCATAACTTGCACAGGAGATGTTTTCGCTGTGATTGCACCTGTAGACAACAACGAAAATGTCAAATATTATTTGATGCGATGCACTGAAGGAAAAATGAAGTTATTGGAGGACTACAACGACAACGGATTTACATACGAAAGAGGATCCATCATTTTAAAAGGCTACTTTTTTCAGCAAACGCATATGACTAAAAATTATGTCTACTTTCAAGATTATGAGCCCGATGTTATATGTTGTCAATATAGTCATTTAGTATGTGCATCTCGAATAAAATTGATACAAGTTCCATCAAAAAAACAGTTAAAAACCAAAAAATGGAAACTATCCATATGTGACCATGAACGGATAGTTGAAGATGGTATTCCATTGCGATGTTTTTAACTACATATCAAAAATAAATTGATCTATATTTTTGTCCATGTCAATTGTTGTGTGCAATATATTTTTTGTCCAATTATCAAAATTGTTGTGCATAGTATATTTTTTCATTAAGATTTTATGAATATTTTCTTGAATGACATCTAACATAAAAGCTTAAATGGTTGTACTTTAACATGCTTAAAAATGAATTCAAATATAATTTGAAAATTCAAAAGTACTTTATTCGGGTCCCCATATGTCTATTAGACCACTAAGGGATGAGATAACGGATGTGGCTATCCCCACTCCGCCCCGAATTTTTACTTTTGGTTGATTGATACTAACGAAAAATCACAAAAAGACCTATTAAATTTTGTATTATTTTAATCCATCGAACATGTTTCTTTAATACATACTTCACCATAAATATGATCTTAAATAGATGTCTTAAAATTGTCACCAAGTTCTCCGTCCCAAATCTTTAATTTAAAATATCGCTTGTGCAAATTCACATAACTGAAATCATGGCAAATGGAGATAACGATCATTTGATTTTTAATCACAAGCAAGGATTCCAGGATTGTGAAGCTTATGCTAAATTAGAGAAATGATTATTTACAACAAAACAATGAAAATTGATCAAATTGTTGTTTAAAATCATTGCTCTAATTTAGCACAAACTTCACAATCCTGGAATCTTCGCTTATGATTAAAAAACAAAAAAACCGTTACCCCCATTTGCCATGATTTCAGCCACATCAAATGTACCTGAACATTGAAAATAAAAATTAAATTTAAAAATCCATTATATCAAAATTTGAACTTAACATATATTTGCTTTTAAACTTCCTAATTCATCCATATTTCTATCAAAAATTTTAACATTCATAAACTTCTGCCCAACATTAATTCTTACCATAACATTCATTTTCAACATTGAATATTTCCTAACTTAGATTATCATTTTAAACATTTCCAACACCTCCCATTCATTCAACATTTCCTACCCTTGGGTTGCACCTATCAAGACATTTTAAACATTCATGCAAAACATATTATAATAACACTTATTCTCAACATAACAAATTGAAAACATTCCTTCTTCCATAACACCTCCCATTCATTCTTTCCCAACATTCCTTTTTCTCTAACACCTCCCATTCATTTTTTCCCAACATTGATTCTTACCATAACATTCATTCTCAACATTGAACATTTCCCAACTTGGAATAACATTTTAAACATTCCTAACACTTCCCATTCATTCTTTCCCAATATTCATTCTTCCATAACATTCGAAACATTCAACATTCATTCTCATCATTCAACATTTTCTAACTTCATAACATTCATTCTCATCATTCAACATTTCCTAACCTTGGATTGCACCTATAAAAACATTTTAAACATTCATGCGAAACATATTATAAATATTATCAAAACACTTTAAACATTCATGCGAAACATATTCTAAACATTTACCAAATGGGAAATAATGGACATGTACTCATGTATATAATCCAAAAAAAAGTTTATGAACTTGTGAATTCAATGTACATATATATATAATCAAAAAATAAATACCCTCCATGTTCAAAACAACTACAATATATATATATCAACAAAAACAATAAAGTCTGAACCACTATCCATCTAGACCAATATCTTTCCACTATTTTCCACTAGGACCTTCCCTGGGACTCAACTCAACCTGCAATACACAAAAAAACAAATTATAAATTTAGATCATAAATTATTTAAACAATTTTAAACTAAATTCAAGATATTAAGATATTAAACTCATCTACAAAACAATTCAATTTTTAAAAAATCGTACATCAAATTCTTTGAATGCATGTCCACCACTTTTTTCTCCTAGAGCCTTTCCTTTGGCTCCGAAGGATCTCAAAGAGCCAAGCTGCAACATGTACAAAAACAATTTTCAAATAAATCAAAAAAATATAAAACATTAAACTTATATCAGAGATCATTTCTAGTTCAACAAAATTACCTCGGTGCCAATATCTGCATTCATTAAAGACCCCACATCTTCGCCCCCAATTTCCAAATGGTCTCTTCCCTAAAATTTAAATTTTGTTAATAAATAAAACATAGTAGATACAAATAATAAATTAAGCAATTAACTTAAAACCAAAACAAAAAAAATTAAAATCATTAGCTCACAAGAGATGGTAAACCATCTAAAAAGTTGGAATCTAAAGAAACCTGCATAAATAAGTCAAATTAACAATAAGATACATTGATATTTATTAAAATTCAAATAAACAAAAAAAATATCAAGTTCAATCATAAATATTATAATTAAAATACCTCTCCTAAGCGCTCTTCATTTTGACTAAGATGCTCTTGGTTTTGACTACTGGAGACTCAAAAATTATGTGCATTTAACATTCTCGAAAACTGCAAACAAAATACATTTGCTTAATATATTTATTCCCATGTACCAAAAAATTCAATTCAAAATGATTAATAAAAAATCAAATAGATTGTTATAGCATAATCAACAAACCTCTCCCATGCTCGATGTGTCATTGGATAACACATCTAAATCTATATCTCGACAAGACTTAGCATAAGCCCTGAGATCATCCATGCTCAATGCATCTACCTCGTCATTAGTCTTGTAAACAAAACTTTGACGAACAATAGCACGAGCCCTCTCTCGCCCCAAACCAACTTCTACTCCAGCAAGAGCTGAAGCTAAACCATCACCTACCGATTCCCTTCCAATTGTCCCTAGTTGAGATGTTGTCTCCATCTCTGATCTTAAAGCCACAACCCTTGGTGGACGAGGTATCTCAGGTGGAGGTTGTATAGTGGTAGGGTCTCTGAGAGCGTCTTTTCGATTATATATTCTACCCTTTCCAACTCCATAAAAGTCAGAAGGAACATCAGTATAGTTAGGCTTCATACCTAAAAAAAACTCCGCATAAAAAAATCTTGCAAAATAATTAGGAACCTCATCGTTCCAAGGCAATCGACCATAAGCTGCAAGAAATCGATCATATATTAAATGTGCAATTTGAGGATGCTTGAAATATTGCACTTTCAACATTTTTCGCTTAAGGCCTTCCTTGAAATTGAACATTGAATTGGCTTGTTCTCTAGTGACTCTCTCCTTCACAACCTCCCAGTTGTCTGGACCCATAACTTGGTCCCTTCGCATCCGCATCAAATGAACAAAACCATTTGTAGTTGGTCCAAGTTCCTCATATGCATCAATGAATTTTTGCAAAGACGCCAAAACAATCTCTAGACTTTGTCGGCTCTCTGGAGGGAGATCCAAAGAACAAAGATCATTGTTCAACCTGTCATAGTGGGATCTACAACTTTCAAGAATAGTTTGTTGCACAACACCTTGCCATGGAAGCTCATCAGGTAAATCAGATGGATAAGTTGATATGGGTGTACACCCCTCAGCTAGTGGAACATATGTCGTCCTAGCTCTAGGAGGATCTTCAGGACCTTGCTCTCCACCCACACCTATTCCATCATCTACAATCCTATCTTGATCTTCCCCTCGCTCCATCGAATTACGCACATCTTCTGAACGTCGCTCTGCTTCAAATATAGCCATAGTCAAGAATTAACCTTGTCCATAAATTCAAAACACAAAAAAATACAATTTATACGTTATTAAACATTAATGTTCATACCAACAGAAGGTTGAGATCGACGCTCTCCCACAGAAGATGAAGGAGAATCATTTGTATCCCTTCGAACTCGTTGATGATCAAATGACTGGGACCCATGCAATAAACTTGAACCTCTCGGTGAATTCAACAACCTTCGACTACCAACTGGAACACCAATTCCTGAGGATTGTGATGACCTCCTACGCTTTCCCTTCGAAGACTCTCTTTCCATTTGATATAACTTCTAAATTTACACAAACGTTAACATATTGAAATTGTACATGACTATTCTACAAACATCAAGCCAATATTTGATAAAAAACTAAAATTAATTAATTAAAATTCCTCCTAACTCTAATTAATTAACTAAAATTCCTTACCATCACTAATATTGCAACATAAAGATATATCTAATAATCATTTCATTATCAAATATAAGTCATAACATGATTAATTGAAGTAGTATAGTAACCTTAAAAACTTTTAATCCAACAAATATGGTTGAATTATATATGTCAATGAACAAACATCTCACTAAACATATATATATATATTCTTATTAAAAAAATTCTAGGTCATATTTATAATAATACAATTTACACACATTGAAGTTGTACATGTTAACTCTACAAACTTAAAAACATATCTATTAAAGATCTGCATACAAAATGTAGAGCTGGCTAAAATAGTATAACATATATATACACTTATTAAGAGATTTCTAATTTATATTTATGATAAAACAACTTACACACATTGAAATTGTACATGTTCATTCTACAAACTTAAAAACATATCTCTTAAAGATCTGCATACAAAATGTAGAGCCACCTAAAATATTATAACTTATTTTCTTTCGTAAGTTCCTCTTCTAGCTCTAAGAACACTATTGCAGCATAAACATAACATCAATAATCATCTTATAATCATTTAATTGTAATAGTACAATAACCTTCCAAATTTTTCAATGATCACTTATGTTTTCATTCTATATCTCAATAAACAAACATTCCTTCATTTTTATAAAAAAAATACCTAAGAACATCAAATTTTTAAGTGACTTTCTACATCAACTCTGTTCATGAAAAGGTTCTGTTCATAAACATGTTCTGTTCATGAACTCATATAACATTCTTGTACCTCACTTAACATAGTAAAACCACCAGTTAATCATTTATAAAGTTGTGTAGTATACCCTTTATTATCCTTTCATTAAAAATTAAGGAAACTTAATATGAAACTCATTCAGGTTTAGGTTTTAAATATCCATTTATATAAAGAAGCCATGGGGTTGCATTTCATAAGAATAAGACAAATACACGTTATGTTGTTTGATTTTCATTTTAAATATTTCAAAGCCTTACTTGCTTTATACTTGCTCTTACCATTTTTATATATAAAAAAGAGCATAACATGAACAGAGTTCTGTTCATGAGCAGAGTTCTGTTCATGAGCAGAGTTCATGAACTCTGCTCATGAACAGAGTTCATGAGCAGAATTCATGAACTCTGCTCTACCCCATTACATTATCTCTCGGCGAATAAAACATGTTTCTATCTATACACCAAATTGAACGTTGAAGACATAAAACATTTAAGCAAAACAACTCTATTAATAATCCGTAAAATAGTGGACCTAGCTATGCTTAGGGTAAATATATCTATTATAGAGCTCCTTGAACTCTGCTCATGAACAGAGTTCATGAACTCTGCTCATGAACAGAGTTCATGAGCAGAGTTCATGGACTCTGCTCATGAACAGAGTTCATGAGCAGAGTTCATGGACTCTGTTCATGAACAGAGTTCATGAACAGAGTTCATGAACAGAGTTCATGAACATGTTCTGTTCATGAATAGAGTTCATGAACAGAGTTCATGAAACCTGTTCATGCACATACAAACATCTCTAAAATCAAAATTGAATATAAAAAAATTAAAACTTCTAATTTTAACCCCCATAACAGATTTTTTTTAATTTTCTCCTAATGCCACCAACTAAAAAGCAGAATATGCGTATCGATACATACCTGTATCCAAACGAGCAGTTAAGAAATCGTCGATCCACGACGCCGCGACTATTCGATCCACCAACGCTCCATAAACAACTAATTCCTTCACCAAGCAACAAATAAAGTCATCAACTAAGACCTATAACATACACAGCCAGAATCAAAACATCACAAGTGAAGGAAAAACGTACCTTTCAATGACGAGCTTTCAAGCCTGCACACAAAACCGCAACAGCGTCCACGCAGCAACACAACCGAACACACCTGCCACCCAAAACGTAACGGTCGACGAGCAACATCCAACAAGAAACAGCAAGAAACAGCCGACAAGCCGACGAACTATCCAACGTAAAGCCGACGAGCAGCAGCAGGTCGCGGGGCAGCAGCGGGTCGTGGAGAAGCAGCAGGGTGGCGAACGTACCAGCAGCAGTTCGTGGAGCGTCAGCAGGTGGGTCGTGGAATAGCGGCGGGGTGACAACAAAGCTACTACGGGCCCGTTGCGGGGTCCAAAAATTTCCAGCAAGGAATGCCAAATGGCAGCCGATGATGTGTTTTTATGCAGAAAAATAGTTCGGCCGAACAATCATTCGGTCGAATAATTATTCGGCCGAACAATTATTAGGCCGAAACATTGTTCGGCCGAATAATTGTTCGGCCGACGGATTATTCGGCCGAATGATTGTTCGGCCGAAAAATTGTTCGGCCGAATAAACTATTGCCCGGAATTTTTTTTCCGTCCGGCAACTGTTTGCACACATTTCAAGGATCTCCGTTAGACTGGACGGAGAACTGTTTGTGGTTATTCGGCCGAATAACCTTTGCATTATTCGGCCGAATAATATTTATTATTCGGCCAAATAACTTCCGCTAAGACGATTTTGCACTCGTTTCTCACGAAAGTGTTACCCACCTTCACGTTTTCACCCCATGTGCATATGCTACACAACCAAAAACTTTTAAATGCGAAACACTATGTTTCATACCTGTCCATGCTTGCTGCAGAACCTTGTTCTTCACGCTCTTTGTCGGGCCTCGATTCATGATGTATACTGCGGTTGCCACTACTTCAGCCAAGTATTCATTTGATAGATGCGCGGCTGCCAACATACTGCGCGCCATCTCCATGATGGTTCTGTTTTTCCTCTCAGTGATGCCATTCTGCTGCGATGTGTACCGCGCAGTGAATTGTTTCTATATGCCTTGATTCTTGCATAAATTTAAGAAGTCATTTGAGACATACTCACCACCTCTGTCTGTTCTTACTATCTTGATGATGTAACCACTTTGCTTTTCCACGAGTGCCTTGAATTGCTGAAAACAATCAAATGCATCAGATTTATGCTTTAGAAAATAGAACCAGGTTTTTCTTGTGAAATCATCAATGAATGTGAGAAGATATGTGCATCCTCCCATGGATGGTTTTTGCATCGGTCCACAAATATCGGAGTGCACAATTTCAAGTAGTGTGTGAGCTTTGTATGACTTTCCGACTGGAAAAGTCTCTCTATGCTACTTTCCAAAGATACAGCCTTCACAAATTCTCTCTGGCTTTTCAATCAATGGCAATCCTTTTACCATATCCTTCATGTGCAGTAGCTTCAACCCACCAAAGTTCAGATGTCCAAATCTGAAATGCCATAACCACGATTCATCCTTCATTTCTGTTTGAAACGCAGCTTGCATTGCGCTTCCTTTTTCTTCCTCGTTGTTGCGAACTTCTGCTCCTTTGCTTTCTGTCTTGAACGCAGCTTCAGAATTTTCTTTCTGACTTTCATGAGCAACATGAGTATTTTTACCTTTGATGATTGGTGTTATCCTCAAAGGAAACAAGCGATTGTTTGTCATCTGCACTTCGGCTATCAACTGATTGCTTCGGTATACATCTTTGATCACACAGTGCTTCCCTATCATATGATCTATGTAACCTTTTTCCATCATCTGTCCAATGCTCATCAGATTATGCTTCAAACCTTGAACATAATACACATCAGGCATGAATTTATGCTCCCCCTGTTTTGTTAGAATATCAATAGTACCCTTACCCAAAATAGTGACTTGGATATTGTTTCCAAGTGTGACATCAATTTGAACTGATTTATCTAGACTAGAAAATAAACTTAAATTACCAGTCATATGATTACTACATCCTGAGTCTAAATACCATATGTCATTTGGACTTTCTTGGATGGCATTGCATTCCAGCAATGATGTGCATGCCAAGAAGAGTGAACTATTCATAGTGCTTTTGTTGCTTGACTAAGTTTCACCTTGCTTTCCTTGGTCATACTGCTTCTTCCTGCATTCATATGCGAAGTGTCCATGCTTCTTACAGTAATGACATTGAATCTTTGATTTATCATACCTTTGTCCACTTGGATGATTGGGGGTCTAATTCTGGCCTCTTCCCACGACATGTGTAGGACTGCTGCTATGACCTCCTCTGAACAAACTTCATCCTCTACCTCTAGAGTTTGATCTTCCTCTGCCTCTACCGCTACTTATTGATGACTGTCCTGCGAATGCACTGTTGATGTATATGTAACTTCGGAATGTATTTCATCTGTGTCTTTTATATATATTTATTGTACCCTTATAAGTGATGTGTCATTCCTCTATAAGGAAGTGTCGTCATGTGGATTGACAAGTGTCGCAAGTGTGTGTACTTGCCGATGGGTTATTAGACCACCATGTGGGGTCGGCCCTGAATTATATATATTATAATGTGGATGTACCTAGCTAGACAAGTCGGCCCCATAAGGTCACTGGGAAAAAAGGTTAGTATAAATAGAGATCGGAGATCTCTATTTTACTCATTCGAAAAAGTAACTCACTCTCACTCAGAAAGTGGCGCACTAGTGAGGAGGAGGATCATCTGCTACTAGGAGACTATCTCAGTGTGTTTTGGTTGTACTTTGGTTGAGCCATTGCTCTCTCTATCTCTGAGGAAGTTGTGGGGTTTTTCACCTTAGGGTTTTCCCCACGGAAACTCTGTGTCTCTTGTCTCTTATGCTTTTGATTCTTGTGATGCGTGTCATACTTATTATGATTATCATGCATTGATATATTGTATATGTTATTCTCTCAGCAAAGATCCTAGAGTATTGTGAATTAATGCTCAAAATTTAACATGGTATCAGAGCTAACCTGAGAAGAAGACATTTTGCAGTGACGGAAACTTGAGTTTCTTGTTTATTGGGTTTCTCTCCACCGATTTTGGAAAATCAGTATAGTAGATTGACTCTACTCATCAAGGCGCATCTATCTGTCCAATCAGAATTCAATTCCGAGCATTTTCAGATTTGGCCCTAAAAATTACGGTTTCCACAAAAATAGGAATTTTTGGAATCTGAAGACACAGCTGGAAGATCCTTGCAAAAATCAAAGTTTAGAGCTTTGGATCGAGATTTTTGGCTAGGTAGATCTTCGGGAAACTCAAACCCTAAATCAGGGCTCTCCCCAATGAACCCGGGAGGACAAAAGATCAAATCTGAAGGGTAAAACTTTGCTGATCTCAAATTCTGAATGCACCAGGCTGATCAGCTCATCAAAGCGCATCTTTCTATCCTTTCAGAAATTTGAAATTCACATTTTGAATTTTTAGGGTTTTTTCAACAAACCCTAATCCTGGACCAGATCCACTTTTCAGCATTTCAAGTGGTAAGATCTAAATCTTTTCTATTTCCATTTGAATTACTCTTTAATATGTCTCACCACACCAAGCTTGAGGATAAGCTTGAAGGAGCTGATAAATTCTGAGCTTGGAAGTATAGGATTGGGTTAATCCTGGAAGAGAATGAGTTGGACTCATCTGTGAAAGAAGACATCTGTTAACACCTAAAAAGTGCTCACTAGCTCATTCCCTTATTCACATGACCCATTTGTCCACTTTTCCACCATTTGAGCCTCTAAAGCCACCAAAAGGTCACCAAAAGACCTTAATACACCCCTTTTCCCACTCAAAATGATTATTTTTCCTCAAAAAGCATAGAAAACCCTCAAAAAGGGTCCAAAATTCCCAAAAATATTAAAAAGGGAATAAAAATATTCAAAATATTCAAAAAAGGAAAAAGGAGGGAAAAGGTACCTAAACCATGTTGGTCAATACCATTGGTTTCCTCAAAACCATAATGGTATTGCCCACCACCAAAAACTATAAAAAGGTGGTAGGGGCTCCTCACTTTCCATCCATCCATCATCCTATCCTCATGCTGCCAAAATCTCCCATGAGCTTTTGGCCATTGTAGCTACCTTGGAGAAGGGACCTTTGGAGTTTGGAGCTGCTCACCCTTGGAGCTACTCAACAATCTTCACCACTTGGAGGTATTACCATTGCAAGCACTTGCTTGCCCTTATTTTCAATACAAAGTTATTCTTTATTCTATTTCTTGTTCTTGTTTTCTATAATATTTCCATTGTTTGTTTATTTACTTCACATAGATCCATGTTTAATATAGTTTAGATTAGTTTGTTGTTTATTTCTATTGAAACTGCTGCTACTAGTTAGCAGGTGCCCATTGCGCTAAGCTTGGTTGCAAAACCAAGCCAACAACATCCCTATCCCAGAGGATGAAGAGGCCAAGGTATTGCATAAGAAGAACTTGGTCAAGGCAAAGAGAATCATTGTTGATTCCATTAAAGATCATCTCATACCCCATGTGTCCTCTCTAAAGACACCCAAGGAGATGTTTGACTCTTTGACCAAGCTATTTGAAGGGAAGAACATAAATCGAAAGATGACCCTGCGGAACCAATTGAAAGGAGTAAAGTTTCAGAATGGAGAAATCATTCAATATTATTTTTCAAGGGTCTCCCAGATCAAGGAACAACTAGAAGCAGTGGATGAAATGGTGGAGAATGGTGAAGTGGTGATGACCACTCTAAATGGCCTACCCAGGTCATGGGATTCCTTTATCCAAGGAATTTGTGCAAGGAAGAAGTTGATCTCCTTTAGTAGACTACGGGAAGAATGCTCACAAGAAGAAGCAAGTCTTGTGGCACGAGAAGAAAAGATGGGGAATGAAGATCAAGCTCTCACAGCTCACACCAAGAAAGGGAAGTCCAAGAGAGAGCCATCTCACTCCAATAAATCTTCACATCACTTCAAAGAAAGAAGAATATGCTTCACCTGTAATGAGAAAGGACATATTGCCATAAATTGTCCCAAGAACAAGAAGGAAAACAACAACTCCAACAAGAAGAAGAAGGGCAGCAAAAGAAGGTTTCATGCTCATGCTGCCGAGGATGATGAACCACCCATGAAGAAGGCTAGGGAAGAAAGTGATGATAGCTCATCAAGTGAAGAAGAGTATGTTCTAATCTCTGCTCTCACAGGTACCATCTCCCATGGTTGTAATGATTGGTTGATTGATAGTGGGGCTTCCAAACACATGACTGGGTTTAAGGAATCTTTTGTGAATCTATCTGAACATGAATCACCCCATAAGGTGAAACTTGGGGATGATTATCAATACCCAATCAAAGGAAGTGGTGAAGCCTCCTACAACCTAGATTCTGGAAAATCTTTGAAGATGAAAGAAGTTCTTTATGTACCTGGGCTCAAGAAGAACTTACTCTCAATCTCTGCATTGGATGCAAAAGGTATGAGGGTTGCATTTGTGGATGGCCAAGTCCTAATGTGGCCAAAGGGAAAGACCATGGATGATGCAGTAGTGATTGGAGAGCAAGAGGGAGGTTTGTATAAATTGAAGGGACAACCTGAACATGCCATGGTGCATGAATCCAAGGAGACAAGTGAACTTTGGCATAGAAGACTAGCTCATATGCACTGTAGAGCACTTCCAATTGCAAGCAAGGCTATAGAGGGTCTTCCTGAAATCAAGACCAAACATGAAGGTGTTTACAAAGGATGTGCAAAAGGTAAGAACATTAAGAAGGCTTTCCAAAGCAGTGAAAGCAAGGCAAAAGACATCCTGGAAATCATCCACTCAGATGTATGTGGTCCTATGAGTGGGTATGTTTACTATGTCTCATTTATTGATGACTTCTCCAGGAAGACTTGGGTATACTTCTTGAAGAACAAAGATGAGGTGTTTGATAAGTTTAAGGAATTCAAAACCTTGATGGAGAATCAAACTGACAAGAAGATCAAAACATTCAGATCCGACAATGGTGGAGAATTCACCTCAGGTGACTTCAAGAAGCTTTGCAGTGATTCAGGGATTAAGAGGGAGTTGACTTGTGACGTCCCTCCCCAATAATGAAAAGACATTATGTGCGACTTTTAAATATATATATATATTTATATATGTATATTATTTTATTATGTTGAGCTTATTTCAATAAGGAAATCAGATGAGAAATCGGCTGATTAAAGTCCTAGAAGGACTGTTGTAAGAAAACAATTTTATTATTTTAATATAAGGATGAGCAGGAAACAGCCAAGTTAAATGAGGAGATCATGCATGAAGGAGTGGGGGACAAGTTAGAGTTAGCCTCTGGGAAACCAGAACAAGTGTCAGAAGTGTATTAAAACACTAGACACACCCTGAAAATCAGGGATTTGATTAGCTGCGAAAATTCCATGAGGAATTGGCTGCTAATGGTAAGACCTAGGCAAACTATAAAGGAAAGGCATACGTGAGGAGGCAGGACGCTGCTGAGTATGCTGGAGAGAATTACACTTGCTGTGTGAGCACTCTGTGTTAGGCAAGGGATTCAGGAAAAATGCGACTGAGTTTTGGAGGTTAACTGTCCGCACTTTTCATGCATGCATCTGGCTCGGGGGTGATTACGGTCAGACTTGGTGTTTGTACCTAATATACGGTTGGGTGGAACGTGGCTGTTCCGGCTCCATTCGAATTACAAGTCCAGGTTTTTCTGATTATAGACTTGCAGCACTTTCCATTATTTTATTCTTCTAGATTTCATGAAATTAAGATGTTATGTATCAGGGGAAATGTTGGTTACATTACTATCAAAATGTTAGATCTGCTAACGAATAGAATGGAGTACTTCCATGGGGATTTGCTTTTATTAATTTAACCTGAATTACTCATTGGCTTAGATTAAGCTAATCTTAGGGCTGGTAAATTTAACCGGCATTGTACTCAGACATTAGAGATAAATTATGATGGACGTTATTCAGAACTTTGCCCTCAACGGTTGAGTACAGAACTATTGATTTGTATTATTAGAAGTCGATCTATTGATTGTATTAATAGTAGTCAATCTGTTATTCAACCCTGTAGGTATTTGGGTTTCGGGCAAGAATTAATTTCTTCTGAAATAGTATTCGTTGAAAACTGGGGTAGGGTTCAGCGTTGAATGGTAGCGAAACCCTAATAATCGATTTACTTAATAGCAGTCGTAGTAATCCTTATTAACTCTGCAATGATAAAACGAGTACCTCTGCATAGGCGAATAGGGTCCAAACAGTATTTTAGGTCTGGAATATACATTTATTATTGTTTCTGCATTATCATTGAGGATCGCCATACGATTCGTTAGAGCCTAGTTCAAAAAAGAAAATAAAGCCCATGTGGAGATAGATATTACATCCTTCTACCGTAAACAAAAAGATAAAATTCTATTTTTGATAGGAGCATAAACGTAACTCCCGAGACTATTGTGTTGAAGGTCTTAAGGTAGAATCTCCATATTATGTTAGCATGAGAACAGTAGTTAAATTTTATGCAGTTAATTTGTTACCTGGAAGTATCGGGCTAATCGTTCACGCTTAAAGAAGAATACACATACTGTATTCGCGTGAGGTCTGTAGATAATTTTATGCAGATTAAATTGTTACCTGGAAAAACACCAGGTTAACGTCCACCATTGATTATTAAAACACTGCTAGCTCAATCTTAGAGCGACGAGTACTCCTAGAAACCAATCCATCTGGATCCTATAAAGAATGCACATTAAAATTCGTTGAGTCAGATCTTTCAAGTTACATCTTTAACCTAGGGTTTGGTCGTGTTCCTTCCAGGGGAAAGCATAGGAGAGGGTATCTCTTGAGGTAGACTGCTAAGAAATTGGACTTGGAATCACTGCTAGGAGAGTTATCATTAGGAAGCGTTTTAACTACAAACATTCAGACCCAGATTCCGTGTACCTCAGATAAAACTTTAGTTCATGTATGAGATGCGATTTGCCAGATTTATCTCTACTATTTTTAAACTGGAATGAATACGAAAACCAATTTACACAAGAACCACTCTCAAATCTAGAATTTCAGAGGTCATATTACAGTAACCTAGAACATCATCATAAGGCTCATTTAAAACACAGTAATGGAGAGTCTTGGAACTTAAAAGTTATACAGTCCTTCATGGAGGAAGTAAATTAAGATAATTATTACACTTGGATTCATGGCAGCAAAACCCTAGGCCACATCGAATTATTTGAGCTTCGAAAGACTAACCATGAGAGGAATTACAACTCTCTTTCGTCGTTGAGGAAGAATCTTGCCCAAGTTTTTTCCCTGCCACTGTAGGAAGATGGAGGGAGCAATGCCACTTACCGGATAGGGAAATCTCCTCCTAAATAAACCTGCGCCATTCCAGCTGGAGGTATCTACCATCACAAAAAGGCTATGCGTTATTACCATATAATGATAGACTGTGTAAATGACAAAAGAAAGGAAAGAATACTGAACCATGGCTCTCGAAAAAATTACCTTCCAGGCCTCGACACGAAGTGGATGCTTTTCAGGACTTAAGGAAGCTATTCCTGTAGCACCAAGATGACAACACTGAGATATCAACAGACCGCAGCATGATTACCTCGCCTGCTTTCTTACAAGGCAAGACTACCAAACCCCAATTCGGATGCCAGAACATAAACAACCAATAGAGGAAAAGTGAACACTGCTCGAGGGAATTATTACACTCCAAGAGCCAGGACAACCCAACATTAATTCCAAGGTGCAGGTGGCACCTGCACATTCAACCATCTTAATTAGGGTCACATGGCCGGCCTTACAAAATTACTGCTGGAAAAGTCGTGAAATTATACACCCAGTACGGTGTGACCTGTCAAGGAACAGGTGGCGCCTTACCGGTAGTCAACAGGTTATGGTATCACATGGATATCTCGATAAGAACTTCCTGGTAGATATGGAGGTACACCTTGCACGCTACACTCTAAATTTTAAATCATAATCCCTGCAAAATACGTGCAGTCGAAGAACATAGTCTAGTTTACTCTTCAAACATAATAATGTAAACCTGCCTTTCACCAACACCTTTGTGGAACCATAGTTTCCCAGTAAAACGGTATTCAAAGGTTGATAAGAAACGGTAAAAGATTGTTACATTACTACATGTTATTATATATATCATGATTTCATTATTATAGAAAGTCCTTGTTTTTATATGAGATAAGGAACGAAAAAGGTTGTTTCGCTACTACACAAGGATGATAGGTATGTGCAATGTTCCATTACTATACAATGAATTCACTTATGAATATGATAAGAAATGAAAGGGGTTATATTACTTTGTCTTAAAGTTGTGACAATCAACGAAAGCATGGCACCTTAGCTCTCTTCTCTTTAGTAAAATGGTAATCATATTTGAGGAGTGGGACTAATACAAGGGTCTGTAAATAGCCCATAGCAAATAATTATGATTGTGTGTAAGGCATATCTTAAACCCAGCCCCAAACTGTAAGAAAACATTAAGGACGTCTTATTTAACCATTCCTTGTTACCTGTACGTCATGAGAGATTCCGGAAGCAGAAGTAGACCTGCATACCAACAAATGAAGAATAGTTAGCCGTAGCTAAGTAAGTGGCATGACAACCTTAACACCTTCTAACTAGTAGGAAAATACAAGGGAAGAACATAAACAAGAACAGTATGCGAAGGTATTAGTTTGATTAACATAGATTCCAGTTGCTGCTCATTTACAGTACAGTAAATAGAAAAATCAATATGAAAAGTTTTTTTGTTGTTGTGGAGATGTCACATGACTACTCCTTACAATCCACAACAGAATGGAGTTGCAGAAAGGAAGAACAGAACAATTATGGAAGCAGCATCTATGGGCAGAAGCAGCTAGAACAGCTGTATATGTGCAGAACAGAACACCCCACAAGATATTGGACAACAAGACACCAGAAGAGGTCTTTTCTGGTAAGAAACCTGAAGTCAGCCATCTCAGAATATTTGGTTGTCTAGTATACACTCATGTCCCAAAAGAAAAGAGGACTAAACTAGATCCTTCAGGAAAGAAGGGTATCTTTGTGGGTTACAGTGAAAGCTCGAAGGCCTACAGAATATACTTTCCAGGGTTCAAGAAGATTGATGTCAGCAGGGATGTAACATTTGATGAAAACTCAGCATTCATCAAATCAAGGAAGGCACCTATCGAAGTTTATGAAGAACCTAAGGAAACTAGATTTCAAGACACTACCATGATTGAAGCAGTTCCAGAAGTTGTTCGTGAGTTTGAAGATCCCCAAGAACCTGTAGATCCACCCCGTGAGGATAACTCTCACAAGAGGAAACCTGCATGGGTTAGAGAGCTCATTCAAGACGCAGAAAAATTTGGCATTCCAGAAGAAGAACACAGGCAAAGAAGAGAACCAGATCACATACCAGCTATGTTTCTTTACTCTGTGACATTATGAACAAAGAGCCTTCCAGTTATGAAGAAGCAGCGGAAAAGAAAGAATGGAAGGATGCCATGGTTGAGGAATA
This sequence comes from Larix kaempferi, assembly GCA_027924585.1. NCBI lineage: Eukaryota > Viridiplantae > Streptophyta > Pinopsida > Pinales > Pinaceae > Larix > Larix kaempferi. The sequence goes on from BSBM01000247.1 coordinate 4,370,266, forward strand.
CCAATCAATAATGAAGAATGATGTTTGGGATGTTGTCCCAAGACCTAAAGAGAAGTCTGTTGTGACTTCCAAATGGATCTACAAAATCAAGCATGCTGCAGATGGCAGTGTAGAGAAATACAAGGCAAGATTCGTAACTCGTGGCTTCTCTCAGAAAGAGGGAATAGATTATGAAGAAACGTTTGCACCTATCGCCAGGTATACTTCCATCAAAGCAGTACTTGCCCTGGCTGCAGCGATGAAATGGAAAATACACCAAATGGATGTCAAGACTACTTTCTTGAATGGTGTAGTTGAAGAGGAAGTATATGTGGAACAACCACTCGGTTTTGAAATACATGACAGGGAGTCATATGTGTGCAGATTGAAGAAAGCCTTGTATGGCTTGAAGCAAGCTCCCAGATCTTGGTATGGTAGGGTGGACAGTTTCCTATCTAGTTTGGGCTTTACCAAGAGTAAAGCGGATTCCAACCTTTACTACAAGGTTGAGCAAAGGGAATCCTGTGATTCTACTCCTGTATGCGGATGACTTATTTGTAACAGGAGATGACAGACTGATTGCAGATACTAAGAGGAAGCTTGCTGCTAAATTCGATATGAATGATTTGGGAATGATGCACTATTTCCTAGGTATGGAGGTGTGGCAGAGTGCAGGTGGGATCTTCCTTGGTCAAGGGAAGTACACAGTAGATATCCTGAAGAGATTCGGGATGATGGATTGCAAGGCCATGGCCACACCTATGGCATCGAATCTGAATCTTCTATGCGATGCTTCATCTGATCCAGTTGATGTCTCTATGTATCGTCAGATGATTGGGTCCTTGATGTACCAGACAAACACGAGACTAGATATTTTCTTTGCTGTGAACACATTGAGCCAGTTCCTGACGGATCCGAGGAGTGTTCACCTGGTTGCTGTAAAGCATGTTCTGAGGTACCTGAAGGGTACAGTGGATTTTGGGCTCAAGTATGAAGCGAATCAAAAGTTTAACCTGTAGGGTTATGTTGATTCAGATTGGGCTGGCAGTGCTGCAGATAGGAAGAGCACATCTGGATGCTGCTTCAGTATGGGATTAGGTGTGATCTCTTGGTTTAGCAGGAAACAGTCCTGTGTAGCACTGAGTATAGCTGAGGCAGAGTATGTTGCAGCCTGTTCAGCTAGTTGTGAGGTAGTATTGCTACGGAAGCTACTGTCTGAGTTATTTGATCTCCCATTGGATGCTACTAGTATCTTCTGTGATAACCAGAGTTGTGTGAAGCTATCCGAGAACCCATTGTTTCATGACAGGTCGAAACACATAGAGATCAAATATCACTATATCAGGGATATGGTGCAGAGAGGAGCTGTGAAGCTCCTGTATGTTGCGGCGGACGAGCAGATTGCAGATGTGTTGATGAAGCCACTAGCCAGAGTGAAGTTCGAGTACTTCAGAGAGAGGCTTGGCGTTCTTAAGATCGAGGACACTTCGAGGAAGAAGTGATGGACACATTTGCTGAAGCCATTCCAAGCATGTTGAAAGGAGGATCCTTCACATGGCTGTGGATGTAAGCGCTGGATGTTGAACATCAGGATGATGTTCTGGTTTCTGCTTTGTATGATCAGTTGGATCATTTTTGTATGTATGCATCATGTTGGATGCTGGATATGATAAGTTGGATCATTTATATGTATATGTATGTACCCATCATGTTGGAATTTGGATATGATCAGTTGGATCATTTATATGTATATGTATGTACGCATCATGTTGGATGCTGGATATGATCGGTTGGATCATTTGTATGTATATGCATCATGTTGGATGTTGGATATGATCGGTTGGATCATTTGTATGTATATGCATCATGTTGGATGCTTGGACCAGGTATCTATATATGTATCAGGTGGATACATTGTATGATCAAGTAGATCATGTATATTGATATGTATCAGGTATGATCAGGTAGATCATGTATGTTGATGGATACATTGTGTAGATCATGTATCTATGTATCAGGTGGATACACTATGTATGATGATATGTATCAAGTAGATACTTGGTGTGCATCAGATGGATGCATTGTATGATCAAGATGATCGTGGATGACGAGCTTCTCCAGATGACATGCAGCAGGATGTTCCAGTGATGATGATCAGGGTGATCATGTGTACATCAGCATGATGTATGATGAGTATCAGATGATACTCTACGGCCGTGGAACAGGTTGTACAAGTAAGCATGTAATTTGTTCCCTGGGAGATTTGCAGATGGTCTTTCGAGGTTTTGCCTATGGCATGTAATTCGTACCCTGGGACATCTGGCAAATGCTCTTTCGAGGATTTTCTTGGGAGGACATATAATTTGTGCCCTGGGAGATCTGCAGATAGTCTTTCGAGGTTTTTCCTATGGCATGTAATTTGTGCCCTGGGATATCTGGCAGATGCTCTTTCGAGGTTTTGTCCTATGGAATGTAATTTGCTCCTGGGAGATCTGGACAGGATGAAAAAGGCCTCAGATGCTTCAGTCAGGTTTTTCCATGACCACATGTAATTTGCTCCTGGGAGATCTGGACAGGATGAAAAAAGGCCTCAGATGCTTCAGTTAGGTTTTGCCATGACCACATGTAATTTGCTCCTGGGAGATCTGGATAGGATGAAAAAGGCCTCAGATGCTTCAGCCAGGTTTTGTGGTGGACCACATGTAATGTGCTCCTGGGAGATCCGACAGGTAGAGCTGTGTGCTCGTAACAGCCTGGGATGCTTCAGCCAGGTTTTGTGGTGAGATCACATGTAATGTGCTCCTGGAATATCCGACAGGTAGAGCTGTGTGCTCGTAACAGCCTGGGATGCTTCAGCCAGGTTTTGTGATGGGTCACATGTAATGTGCTCCTGGGAGATCCTACAGGTAGAGCTGTGTGCTCGTAATAGCCTGGGATGCTGCAGCCAAGTTTTGTGACGCACATAATAAGTCCTGAGAATTCCACAGTATGGCCAGTGATGATGAAGACCTGCAGGAGGTGGGCCTACATCCAGTATGAAAAAGGACTGGCTCTGTAGAACTTCCTATGACGAGTAGAGTCAGATATTGGTTGAGATAGCAGCAGCAGTGACGATGATGATGACGATGCATCGATGACAATGATCCCGAGAAGAAGACTTGTCTAGCAAAACTGTGTCGAGAAATACCTTCCTAGTTAAGAGGGAGTGTTGATGTATATGTAACTTCGGAATGTATTTCATCTGTGTATTTTATATATATTTATTGTACCCTTATAAGAGATGTGTCATTCCTCTATAAGGAAGTGTCGTCATGTGGATTGACAAGTGTCGCAAGTGTGTGTACTTGCCGATGGGTTATCAGACCACCATGTGGGGTCGGCCCTGAATTATATATATTATAATGTGGATGTACCTAGCTAGACAAGTCGGCCCCATAAGGTCACTGGGAAAAAAGGTTAGTATAAATAGAGATCAAAGATCTCTATTTTACTCATTTGGAAAAGTAACTCACTCTCTCTCAGAAAGTGGCGCACTAGTGAGGAGGAGGATCATCTGCTACTAGGAGACTATCTCAGTGTATTTTGGTTGTACTTTGGTTGAGCCATTGCTCTCTCTATCTCTGAGGAAGTTGTGGGGTTTTTCACCTTAGGGTTTTCCCCATGAAAACTCTGTGTCTCTTGTCTCTTATGCTTTTGATTCTTGTGATGCTTGTCATACTTATTGTGATTATCATGTATTGATATACTGTATATGTTATTCCCTCAACAAAGATCCTAGAGTATTGTGAATTAATGCTAGAAATTTAACACGCACCTTCTAGCGATGTTTCTGAACAGCTGATTCTATGTTCATGATTGAGTAATGAGGCTTGCAACTCATCAATAATAAATATGGACAGATCTTTTTTTTCCTCTAGGGTTACAACCAAAGATTCAAATTTCTTTGGCAGAACTCTAAGAACCTTTCCAACAACTCTTTGGTTAGTTAGAGTTTCTCCATGAGACTTTATTTGATTAACTAGACCAATTACACGAGTATAGAATGAGTCTACTGACTCTATATTTTTCATTGACAGAGATTCAAACTCTCTTCTAAGAATTTGAAGTTTGGCAGTTTTTACCTTGTTGAAACCTTGATATGTTGTTTCGAGCATGTCCCACGCTTCCTTTGTTGACTGCGCTGCTGCTACTCTTGGGAGTATTGATTCATGCGTCGCTTGATGTATGTGGAACAACGCCTTTCCATCTTTCTTCCTTTGTTCCCTTAGAACATCCTTCTCAGCTTGTGTGAGATTTTTGTATGCTGCTGCATCTGCTGGTTTTGCATAACTAGTCTGGACTATGTCCCATACATCTTGACCTCTAAACAAAGCCTTCATAGTTAGAGACCAATATTCATAATTTTTACCAGTAAATATTGGGGTTTGCAAATTACCCGAAGTGGAAGCCATCCTTAACCGCTTTTCCCTTATGAATTGAATTCCTTATTTCCGTAAACCAGGCTCTGATACCAGATGAAGGGAAAAGGAACACCGCGCAGTGAATAGGATTTAACTGCGCAGTAGATCAATATCTTCTTTTTCTTTAGATTGGGACTTCGCACCTTCTAGCAGGAATCCCAAATTTCTCTTCGCGGAACCCTTCCTTCACTAAGAATTAACTTCACAGTATTAGTTGCACGGAAATTAACTTTTACTACGCAGGGTTAACTTCGCAGTACAACTTTTAACTTCGCGGTGGTTAACTGCGCGGGATTAACTGCGCGATTTCGACTTCTTGCTACGTGGTGAACTTCACAGTGATGCGAAGTTATCTTTGCCACAATACTTCATTTCGCTGACTTCACCAACACTTCGCGGCATGCTTAACCAAACTTTATCATAAAATATATTTCTTTAACTAAAATCATCTAACGCGAAGTTACTCCTTGTTAAATTTAGAACATTCACTGCGGTGAACTATTTGGAAATATTGATTCATTTTACTGCAGGTAAATGTAAACAACATTCACTCAAGTAAAACTGGAGATGATGTGCAACTTGCAAAATACAACATTCTTGAGAATGAAACATAAAACATAAACTTATAAATTTACCAAGGTAAACTGCACAGCTCCGCAATTCATGGAAGTGAGTTTCACTACGAACTTTTACATTCACAAAGCTTGGGCTCTTGATACAATTTACGGGAGCTTCTTCTCCTTTCACTCTTCTTACACACCTCTCTAAGAGTTTTTAACTAAGAGCTTCTATTTATAGAATTTCAACCAACCGACTTAGGAATGCTTCCTATGGAAGCTACAGGATTGCATTAAAGACTGAAATAAATTATATCCTAAGGTTTCTTGACTTGCGAACTGTTAACGCGGTGAAGTAACTACAAACAAGACGTCCGCCGGATTGGTCAGTGAACTAACTGACAAACTTACATCGTGAACATCGCGATGACACAAAATGGCTGCCAGGGTGACTGACAGAGTCGACGCAGTAACATGCGATCAACTCATTTAATTATATATTTCCAACATGTATCTCGTTTTCGCTTGAGCTGGTGTGTCAACTTAAATTTCTATTTTGAGTTTCTCTTATTTCGATTGTGAGGAGAGGTAATTTTGCTTGCTGGTGGCTCTTTTGCATGCCTCGAAAAGAGTACACAGTAGACATGGAGGAAATGGGCGCTCCAGCAAGGGGCGCAACTACGCCAACCCAAGAGATGTGTTCTCTAAGGACATCCCTCCACATATCCAAATAATTATTACGAACATGGAAACATATCCTCTTAAGAAACAGGTCGAGGATCCAGAGCAGCATGAAATAGTCAACTCCTATTGGGATTTGAAGACTATCTTGGCATAGATCCTTTGGCAATAGGAATTTTTTCAAAATGATGTTCTGAGTATGGTCCGATGCATCAGAGAGGATTTGGGTCCTATTCACCACTGTTTGGATGACCTAATAGAGTGAGATGGAATTTTCCACCTGCTTGTGGCAAAGCACTCCACCAACTCTGAGATGAAGACGAGCCATCTTGAGGAGGGTGCAAGCGGGTCTGCTAAACCATGATATGGTTCACTTTGGGTTATTGTATGTTAACAAGATCTTTCTTCTATGTATGTCTATATGGTTGGTTTCCCTTCATGGGAAGGCGTGATTTTATAAATGGGCCTATAAATCAGTCTTGTTTAAGGGCCTTTTGCTTTGGAAACTATTTCATAGAAACATTCATGCTCTGATTTTGCTTTTTTTTTAATAACAAGCTAGGGAAGAACGACACCCTTGGAACAATGTAGACCTCCTGGACATGTAATTTTTGTTTTGTTAGGGTAATAGAAATTTTCCTTCTTACTAACAAAACAAGTTAAGTATACAATTTTTGTTTAGTTTTCCATTGAAAAATAAGGTTTTAGAGTTGTTTTACTTCATAAGTATCAATTTTTTAAATAGAAACCCTTAAAAATGATGAAACAAAAATGTGTCTCCCAAGGAAATGAAATGAGAGAGCCATTTTTAATGACAAATTGATTGTCAATAATTTTTCTTAATGGTTGAATATCCAAGACATAGTAGAATTGGAAAATGTTTAACTCAACATAGAAAGTTGTCCCTTTTTTTTGTGAGAGGGGAATTTGAGAAATTTGGGAACTCAAGAATTCCACCCTTACTAGAATGATGAGAGATCATAATGGAGTATTTGTGCCCTTCCAAAATCCAAAATCATGGAGGAGTGAAGTTATTAAGATCTTTTAGTTTATATGACTTAATATTGTAGTTTTATGAGGGGGTTATGGAGTAGTTGTTTAATAACATATATGATGTAATGAAAAGTGATGTTATAAAATGCATACAAATATTAGAACTTATTTAATTATATATAATTAGATGAGAAAGTTAAGTATGTTGGTAATAAAACTACCTAATGGACAACATAATTGGGAATCACTCCCATTATATCCAATGACTTCAATGTAATAAAAGCATTTACTTTACATGAGTCTTTTTTACCATGTTACATCTATATATAGTATGTTACAAATTTTAATAAACTATTCTTAAATGAAATATGAAATTTTGCATATCTATTGATATTTTGCATTGTATAAATATGGATTTATTGAATATCTATGAAAAATGTTTTTCTAATCAAAATTATATGTATTTCTCTACTGAAGATTTTCGCAAAACTTTGGGCTTTTCCTTACTATTTTTTTCTCAATTCAAAGCATGGTAAGTTTGTTTCCTAACACTACCTGTGAAGCATCCTTATTAAGAAACCATATCTCATAAGTGAAGAAGAGTGGTTCAAAATGTCCATGTAAGAGTTTGTGTCATGGAAAAGTATGTTGTCTTCATATATCCACACACAACATTGAGAAATTGTTGAGAATCTAAAATTATCAATTGGCACATTCTTTATAGATATGTTTGCATGTCAATGAAACCATACAATTATTGCAAGAGAGCAAGGTACCAAAAAAATTTCAAAAAAATAAGTATCACTTTATTTTAGAAGTGTCACAATGCCATGGTCTGTAAGGGAAATGGAGGACATACTTATAAAAAACAAATTCAAGTGAGACAAGAAGCTAAAACACTCACTAAGTTCTTTCGTGTTAATAAGAAACTAAAACTTATTTCCTTATTTTTTCCAACATTTTTAGGGATATATGCTAATGAGTGCCAATAAACTAGATAACCTCAAAAACAATTTTTACCATTGTGGATCAACCACCACTTGATAAGCACTTACTGCACTAGTTGGAAGAATTTTTTTTTCATTTTTTTGTACAACGAATTCTAGTCTATGAACCCATAATCATTGGATTTTAGTATGAATTGTTTGGTCTAATTTGTGTCTAGCTATGATTATTTGAATTAATTGAGCATATGAGTGCGTATAAGCAAGTCTCTGTTTAATGATTTTGTTGAGTATGATTGTCATTGATGTCAAAGAAGTTCACTAATGAAAAAAGAAAAGTATAGCAATTGGTGTAAATGGTCGATGCCATATTTAGTCGATGCTTAATTATGGTTGGCTCTTAAAAACTAGTCGAAAATGTCGAAACAAAAAGGTGTTCAATAGTCATACAAAATTAGTCAGTGATGACCTCTTGTATTATGGTCGAGTCCTTGTAAATTAAGTCAAGAGTCAATCTGTTGTCGATCAGTGCCGACATCTTATATAATGGTCGAGTGGTCGAGCCCTTGTAAATCAAATAAATAGTCGACCTCTTGTCGACCATTGTCAATTGAGTTGGAGTTAGAGATGTAGTCGGCAAGTTGGAGTCGGAATCAAAATTGTTAGTCAGAAACGGAGTTACGAGTCAGAATCGTAGTCGGAAATTCGTAGTGAGAGTTCGACATCAGAAACGACAAGTTGGAGTCGAAACAATGGAGTCGAGTTCAACATCGGAATCGACAAGTCAGATTTGAAATGACGGAGTCGAAGACGCTGAATTAAGAATTTATTTTTGAGGTTCTGAATCCCGTCATTGGAATCATCCAGTCAAAATCAGAACAGCGAAGTCAGAATCGATGATGAATATCAACATATTGTAAATCAACGAATAAGAAATTCAGAGTCGACATGTCGGAGTCGATATTAGAGAGTCAAAGAGTTTCATAATCACGTTGTTAAACTTGCAGGATAAAACAGAAAGGCAATTTCAAATTAGTTTTATTTTTCAAGGGTCATGATGAAAAATTATGACTATTAGGTGAAGAGGCACGATTGAGGGTATATAAAAAAGGCTTTAATCCTTCAAATAGTGTGTCTTTGTACATTCAAATAGAAAATCAGAAGGTGTAGAGAAAACAAAGAACGCATAATCATTTAAAGAGTGGTTGGGAGGCGCAAGGACAGGCTACAAAAGCGTGTAGGAATTCGTAGCTTCCTTCGAGTTGTTGCTAGTAAACATGGTGTTGTTGCATCCTTCAGTTGTAACTAAAAATCTTGGGTATTGTTGTATCCTTCAGTTGTAGATAAAAATATTGGGTGTTATATCATCCAGCAAGTTGGTGCTTGCAAATACTTGTAAATATAATTTTGCAGTAATAGAAAGTGTTTGTGGTTTTCCCAATTGGGTTTCCACGATAAAATTCTATGTTCTGTTTCTATTGTTTAATTTTTTTTAAAGTAATAAAAATTAAAGAAATATCTAAATATTGATTCACCCCTCCCTGTAAGTATTACTTGATTTTACAACAGATTTATCAACCGTTGTAGAAATATTCATATGCAAATATAATTCGATACGAGAAAAAATAATCACTAAAAAAACAATAAGACCCTAATATAGAAGTAAACATCCCATAAATAAGAAATATGCATTTCCTTAAAAAATTTAGAAGAGTTCATCTTCAAAAATATCCAATAAAGTAGAAACAAAATCCATTTCTTAAAAAATATGTGATTAATTTATATTGATAGATATCTTTTAAAAAATATTTTAAAAAAAAATTTAGGTTTTTGTTTCATTATTTTTTTTTGTTTGAGTTGAGGAGAATTAAATACTTCAAGTATAATATCAAATACAATAAAATGTAATTTGAACTTACAATTTCCTACTATACCAAATATTCATCAAAATTCTTGTTAATACTGAATTTATGTACAATTAAGACCAATATGATTGAATCTTGTTATTATACATGGACTATAAACTTCCATATTTGAACTTGTTGAATGGATAATGTATCACCATGAAAGTATTATAAATATATAATCCATAGTAGTATAAACAATCAACAATTTTGACCTTTTCAATAATCATTAGGAGATCTCACCGTATAATCTTTGATCATATTGTAATTTTTTAATATTCAAATCCCATTTTTATTGTAAAAATGGGCTCATCACCCTCGAAAACCCCTATTGAACCTGGATTGCGTAATTTCAATAGATTATATCTATGATTCTAACAACTCCAATAAAAAACGCCACAAAAATTGCCAATTTTTTTTTAAATCTTCCATTTTTTAAGTCACGATAAATATTTGAGTGTAGTTCTTCATCAACCATGATAAATATCTTGTAACTTCAATAGTGAGATATTTGGTTACATGTAAAAAAAAGTGTAGTGAATATATTTAATTTATAATATCTTAAATCTTTTTTTATAGTAATATCTTCATTATATTTACTTCACATCTCATCATATTATACAAACATTTCTTGCGTTATTTTTTTTATTTATGAGTAAAAATTAAAACCAAGTGAAAAGCAATTTAAAAAATCTATGTTCAATGATAAAATAAAAATATTAAAACCAACATGGATCCATATTAAACATAAAGCATTGAGAGAGATGCAATTTTTTGAGGTGTAAAGTAATTTTTTATTTACTTTTAGTTTTTGTAACATATTGCTACATTGCATGACAACATCTCCCCCATAGTGGATTGTATAGCACCTCACTCCTCTCATTGCAATTATCACCAACATTGTAACATCCCAAAAATACATGAAAATTAAAAATTTTCCTGTCTGCGAAAATCGTTAGTTTATAATAGAAAAGGCGCACATTAAACGTAATAATATTAGAAACGATCATACTTGTATGCTGCAATGTACGTCTAACCCTATCTGTTTCTACATAGCCTCTTCTAAGTGTAAGTATAGAATTTGCGGAAGCGGTGTGGAAAATAATGAGATCGTGTTTTCATTGTGGTTTGCAACAGTGGGTTTAGTAGGTAGGAAATAACACTAGCTACTGTTTGAAATATCATGTGGTTTTAATTATGTACGTCTAATGACACCTTCAGGTGATGACCTTGTTGGTGACGGTATGTTTTTCACATTGGAGATTCCATGATACTCCCGGACAGGTAATTACATATCTCGGCAGGGTTGCCGGGAGGTATGGGCAATTGTAGGGGTTGCTGGACTTACTTAGCATAATGCTAATGCCATCATGTACTCTTGTATTTGTAGGTGTCTTGACTCTATGCGTAAGATCTCTAAATGGCTGGTTTTTATTCCACTATTGGTCCTATTCCACCAGTTGTATGATAAGTCCTTACTACTCCATTGTCATGGGAGTTCTTAATTCGAAGGTTTCCCAAAGTGGGTTTACAACTATTAGTTCTTGGGTAATGCAATCAATTGCGAATTGGTCATACTTTGCAAAGTTTATGTATATAAATCGAGCCCTTTGTAATTTAAATCAGGGTGGTGGAAGACTACGACTGCACTATAGGGACTGCGAATTATTTGACCTCCACTTATTTGGAAGTTGGTAGGGACTTTAATGCATTTAGTAGCTCATGGAGAACATCCTGTCATAAGGGTTTGGCTGTTGGTTTGGGGTTTTAATCTGTAGTCTCTGTATTCGACTTGTTGTTTGTTTATGACTTTGCGCTTTCGTTGTTGGATGGTAATGGGGTGTACTGACCCCAGCTCTGCTCATGGTCAGCACGCTTAGTGACTGTGTCTATTGATCATGGCGTAGGGAGGCCATACTTCTTACAGGTAAAGAAATGTAAACCCTATCAGTTATTGACAATTTCTAATTTCTTAGAACTGGAAATGCATATTTGAGCTGAGAACTACTGTATGTTGTTCATGGCAGGCGATACACGCTTTGGTGTGGGAGCTGCGAAGGTTTATGATGTCATGGGCGTGACTAGGGTACTGGTAAGTCTGGCTTCCCATGCGTGCCCTACCTCGTGTAACTCTGATGTTGTTTGTATGCGTTTGGCCTGGTTGTTTAGTGTGAGACCCCCATAAGCCATTGGCTTATTGATTCGCTTTGGGGAGGCCTAAAACAATCGTCTATTTGGTTTGACTTGACAGAATGGGGTTCTGATGTAATTTAACTAGCTGGGTGAATATGAGGACTGTAATATGTATGAGCTGGGTTTCACCGGTTATTCGGTTCTACGAAAATCTTGTAATTTAAATAAATACTCTTCCATGAGATATGACTCCTGTATAGTTATAATGATTTCAAATGCTACATTTCTCTGTTCCCTGTGTGTATTTAAGCATTTGATCTGAAACTTTAAGAGTTCTAAGGTTATGGGTTTCCTGGGTATTTTGTAACTACTGTTCCGACAATGCACACATTTATAAAGGGTCGTTGATGCCCTCTTGCTTGTAATTAAGACTATGGTTCGTATATTGTCTTCAATGGTAATCGTCCTTCGTTTTGCATATTGCTACAGGGTTTATGTGTGAACAATGTATTTTCTATGAGTATATAGGACATCAACGACGTTTTCTACGCCTTTGTTGCTGTAATGTGGGTAGATTGTAAATAAAAATGTCTTGTTTACCTTGTTGGTTGCGTGGGTAGAATGGATGCTTGCCTGGAAAGGGTTTCAAGGCTGTACTCGACGTTTTTGGTTTGTTTTATATAGAGACTTTTATTCTGTAGGAAACACTTATACGATTTGGCTCTTTGTGAAGGCCACGGGATTTGACCCAGGTCCTATCTTTCGATGGGCATCTTCGTGGTGGTCATATGAAATGCTTTTTTCTTCTTGCTTCCATTTATGATTGATCTCTACGTTCCTGTAGGATGCTATCGTAGGTTTGTCGGTGAAAAGAAATATAAAGGGTATGAGGTGTGTCTTATTTGATTAGGAGTTATATACGATCTTTGTCATACTTGATATGTTTGTTTTACAATATGGTATATAGGGTTTGGGAAGGAAAACAAAATAGATTGGGCAGAGAAAGAAATGTGCGATAAAACTAGTATTAGATACAGACTTAGAATCTATGGAGAAAATCTATAAAACAATGATGCCTCGATTTTCTTTTGCTATGGTGTTGTATAGTTGAAATTTCGAATGGATTCATGTGTTGTTCAACGATTTTTGATATGGTTTTGATTTCTGTCACTAGACGATTTTGTTGTTGATAATCTAAAATAGGGGTTTAGATAATCGAAATAAAATACTACCATAAGTGGGATAAAATACTATAATTATTTTTTTGCATTCAAATCAACAATTCACTAGTTCTAACAATCTAAGCAGTGTAAATGACTAGCAAAGACTAGCATGGCTAGTCCTGCTGGGAATGCCATTCGATTTCTGGAAGACTTGATTTAAAACTGATAATAAGAACATTGTTAATTTAACATTGCATTTATAATAGGGATATAAAACGTAGGAGGGTTTTATAATTAATCATACCTGTTGATCTCTGTAGCTTGTCTTGCTGATGATGACCTGTTGATCCTGGTAACTTGTTCTTGCTGATACTGACCTGCACACTCAGCCAACTAGTTAGGGAAAACTATTGACTCTTAGCTGACCTGATAAATGATCTTGGATTGGATGACTTTGGGACTACCACATTCCTCCCAGCCATGATTCTACAATCGTTCCTGGTTTAGTATGAATCCCCCCGAGCTGGTTCTGACATGCAAACTGAGAAGTAGAGGCCCTTAGGTGTGTAGCTGGTTCAGATCTCAAAATCTATGGATAGAGTTCACTTCCTTGAGCAGAGGCTCCTTCTTGGCATAATAATACCAAAGGAAAAAGATCCCCCAAACTTTGGGGTCTGTCCTCCTTAAGTAAGACAAATATTGAATTATGACTGTTGGAAAATTACTGGTTTCTTTAAAATAATTTAATTTATAAAAACAATATTTGTTTATTTAACTACTAGTTATTTTGGAAACTAGGAAGTCTCAACCTGTTTGATTAAAGTGTTTTTAATCTTTTAGATATTTTCGTAATAATAATAATTTACAATTTACAATACCATCTAAATATTAATAAATAATATTTAGTAAGTGGTAGCCCACTTATGCATAAATATAGATCTATAAAGTGTAAACATTTATAAAAGAATATATATATAATAATTAACCAATATATATATATTTATTATTGAAGCTCCTAATAATAATACTACTTTGGGGTCCTTAGCATTTTGTTTCACAAAATGCATCTTTTAGTTCTTTTTAAGGGAAGGGTCCACTTCTTTGGACGGTTTCGGTAAGCTGGTAAAGGCACCTCTAGTCTCTCCCTTTGCATGTTAGATTCCCTCGTTTTAACATGGTAGTTCCTGTAGTAGATGATGATAATAAGATCTATTTAATCAAGTCGAAATAGTTGTGATAAGACATGCAAGTGCTATTCAGAGTCCTCTTTGACTCAACACTTGAGAAGTAGTAACCCCGAGTGCTCTTCAGAGCCTTTCAACTCAACACTCTCACATGGGCGTTACGCTAGTGAAATTCCAGAGCCTCTGCTCAACACTAGAGCTAGAATGTGGTTGTGAGGCACATCTAGGATAATTAAATGTCCTCGGATCCGGTAATCATTTCTTTCAAGCTTGGAGTGCTCCAGGGCTCATGCCCAACACTCAACGTACATCGGGGCTTAGGCCCAGTACGAAATAGAATTCTCTAAATACATCGGGGCTTAGACCGAGTATATAGGTCTTTTGTGTGTTCGTGAGTCTACGCTCAACACACTAACTAATCAACCATGTAAATCATGCTCTGCACAGTATAATGTAACAAAAGAGAAAATCTCAGTATATAATAATTTTGTAATCACTTCTCGAAATACAACATAGTTTATTCATTCGACTTTCCTGCCCCTCATATATTCAATAATGAAACAAATCAGGGTCCATGCCCAATACATCACTCATAAAGGAAATAAATCAAAACATATAAATGCTATGTCAAACATAATAAATCACATATACTCGGGCCATGACCCGACATGAAATCATAACATAGTTAGTCAAAAAGTTGGGATATTACAAACATAGATCCATCTCAAACCCCGATCTATCAAGCACCCAGAGGGATCTAATTTATTGAAGTGTAATTGCTTGATAGATCCATGTTTAAGATTGATATATGATTTTTATATTTTTTATTTTATAAACCAACATTGATTTTGTTAATAACTTTTTATTTGGTTGTAATTTTTTATTTTATGATCCTACTTTTTATTTGGTTTTATTTTTTTTATTTTATAAGTGGACATGAATATTTTTAAATATTTCTTATTTTGTTAAGAACGTGTAAAATCTCCATAAAAAAAAAAAATTTCCTACTCGATAGAAGAGTATTTATGGATGACATGCCGCTTACTTAGCTATAGCTAACACACTCCATACTTGAATCGCAGGTACGCCTATATCATCGGGTTTTTCATTGACGCAGAAATGAGTTCTAAATAAATGCGACCCCACATGCATGTTTACCCATAACAAGATGTGGACCTTCAGTTCTTTGTTTACTTCATACTGTAGGTGCAGGTTGTGAGGTCAAGCATTCCACTTTGGTTTAAATTTCCTCCATGTAGCTGTTGTAGAACACATGGTTCTTTTGACAAGTTGTGACAAGGGAACGTTGCGTTCACTTGATTTCATAAAACATTTAAATCTACTACTTATGCTATAAGTTTTGGCATACCCTCCATTGGAATATAAGACATGTCTAGACCATCTTAATTAAATGAATTAGTGGCCGCGAAAGGAATAGTATATCCTCGTGATGAAGACATTATGCAATTTCTAGGAGGGTTTTACCCTTCGAAGGTGGATTCAATATGGTGATGATATACTATGGTTATCCAAAATCCGCCTTTCTGTACTCAAGCTCGGGACTAAGGTTGAAATCTTTCATCTATACTACAGTCTAAAGCCTAGCACTGGGATTTGACATTTCCAGCAGTGGTACCTGGAACATTTAAATCATCCATTGACTTGATGGGTCACAGTACCAGATGGGGTCCTCGATGGCTGCCAGCAACTCCGCATGGTACCAAGCCATGTGATTCCTATTAAATCGTTTTAAATGAAGTGACAATACCCTCCTTAACTAGCCTCGATTCCAGTTTTAATCAAGCTAGACAAACTTGTTAAGATGAGAATTCTCAGGTCTGCATTCGACATGGTCAAAATGCTTCTCCAGAATGAAACGAAGCACCATTGTTATGAGTTCATGTATGTGCGCTGGTAAAAGGGAAAGTTTGCAGGGTAGATAATACCCAGATTTTGCTTGATGGTTCTTTGAAAAGACGAAACCCTCGTTGCAGAGTTGGGTGGTAACTCTCGTGGATAATACAAAGGAGCCGTGACCAGTGACTGGGTCTCAAAGGTAAGAGACGCAGATTTAATTTAAGAATTCCATACATAAAAGTTCTCTTTCCAGTTACTAAAGTCTCTGTTGTATCAGTGGCAGGTTTTTATCGAGTCATTCAGGCGCTGGCGGTTTGGGGCTACTACTTTTGGTAAGCAGGCATCGTTCCATACCAACTCCAGCATTGTATGGAATAATTTCCTTCGCATCAAACCCTTGTCGAGGTTAATAGAATCTGTTTTAGCAGTATCTAAATTTTGCAGAACTTATCAGTTCGTTTAGGATGTTGAGTTTCCACGCCAGGGTTTTATTGTAATAGTTTCTGCATAAACTTTTAATTGCTTGAAAGGTTCTCGCGTGAACCCTATGACTGGAACTCGCCATTTCTTCAATGTGGAAGAACTTGTCTAGGTTTTGGTCTTCAATGCCAAGTTTAATGTCATGCCTTCTGCCTGTAATATTCAATGTTTGTAATCGTATTCTTTTGCTGGAAAACTGAGCTAGGACTCGCGTAGAGTTCAAATACTGTTGATTCCATGATAAGTCTACTTTAAACTTCTGCATTATGTTCTCTCGTCTGCTAGATGGTAAGGTAGATTTATATAAATCACGGAAATTATTTTGCTATAAGCTATACGACTTCTTAAGAGGGATCTTCCTTTATTATGTGAGTTTACTACTAAATACATACTCGAAATGTAATTGGGATGGACAAATCTGAATACGATGAATCAATGTATGAGAAATGAAGTTTTAATATTCTGGTTGTAGATGGTTGAAGTCGTGAGTTTATTCGTTTTATCCTGAATGAAAACCCTAATTACTTATACTATTTGAACTCTCAACTGTCATCCTTTGTATCTATATTTCGCATATGAGAATTAAGATTTTATACGAATAACTGTAGATTCTTGCTTTGCTCTTTAGGGTTTGCATGGTGGATGAAATCGCATTTTTAATTCCTGTCTATGTCTGGATCAATCGTTAATCTGAACTATAGCTACCTGCAGCATGCTCTCATTGCTTTCGGGAGGGATTTGCCCATAAAATCTAAATCTGCTGGTTAAAAATGTATCTAATATACACAGTCGGTGTATTTTTCCTTTTGATGAGTGCCGAGTAGGAATCGTAGAGTTCCGATCCACACCATGCACTGACATGAACAATAATATAACGACTAGATTTCAATAAGGTCATTTCCAGGTTCTCATGTAATGAAAAACGAGATTCAGTAGAGTAATAACAACGAATACAGTTTGGGTAATTTTCACTGAATGCCCAGAGTTTATCTTCTCAAGTTGCAGATCGACATAGACAAAATAAAAACTAAATAAAATCATCATTATTCCTCAACTATAGATCTTTTAAAAAATATAGTTCCATAGAAATCCCGATTGTTTTATAATCACTCAGAGAATTCGAAATTAAAATAAAATCTCATACTCAGAAGATTCGTACTGGAATAAAATCTCCTATTAGCTTATTCAAGAAAAGAATTTATAAACAACCAGCTAATTGATCAAAACTACTATACCTATTGGCAAAAATAAATTAATAGGAAATACTGAAGAGTCTGAACTTTAAAGAAAAACCTGAAACTTGTAAACCGAATGTAACAGGAACAGCCACGTTCCTCCCAACCATAGATTAGATACAAACTCCAAGTCTGTCTGTAATCACCCCCTAGCCAGATACATGCATGAAAAGTGTGGACAGTTAGCCTCAAACTCAGTCGCGTTTCCTGAATCCCTTGCCTAACACAGAGTGCTCACACAGCAAGTGTAATTCTCTCCGGCATACTCAGCAGCGTCCTGCCTCCTCACATATGCCATCCCTTTATAGTTTGCCTAGGTCTTACCATTAGCAGCCAATTCCTCATGGAATTTTCGCAGCTAATTAAATCCCTGATTTTCAGGGTGTGTCTAGTGTCTTAAATACACTTCTGACACCTGTTCTGGTTTCCCAGAGGCTAACTCTAACTTGTCCCCCACTTCTCCATGCATGATCTCCTCATTTAACTTGGCTGTTCCTGCTCATCCTTATATTAAAATAGTAAAAATTGTTTTCTTACAACTGTCCTCCTAGGACTTAAATCAGTCGATTTCTCATGTGGCCTCCCTATTGAATAATCTCAAAAATGATAAAATAATATATATATATATATATATATATATATATATATATATATATATATATATATATATATATATATATTTGAAAATCAAACATAATGTCTTTTCATTATTGGGGAGGGACGTCACAGAACGTGACATCTATACCATGTTTATTTTTGTAATTTTATAAGTCAACATAAAAAAATTTAATTATTTTTTTATTTTGGTTAGGAAAGTGACAACATCTCTACCATACTGGGCTATAGAGCACCTAGCTACTCTTGGTGCAACAACATAGATCAATTTTAAATTCGGATCTATCAAGCACCCAAGAGGCATCCAATTTCTTCACATGTAATATTTTTTTTTTTACATGTCCAAAAAAATGTACACATCCCACATTGATTTTTTAATTACTTCTTATAATTTTTTATTATATTAGCCAACATGAATTTTGTAATTACTGGCTACTCTCGGTGCAATAAAACTTTATGTTGTGTTTTATGTAATATTGATGCCATTATTGTTATATATTGATTTTGTATAATTTATTGCGCAGAGGCGCTCTACAGCCGAGTATGGGGGAGATCTTGTGAGTCGAGTGTTTGTCGAGTTTGTCGAGTAACAAAATAATACAAAGTAAACAAGAAAAGAATAATACAAAGTAAAAAGTAATAAATATTATGTCGGCCATAAACAAAAAAGAATAATACTTGGTAAAATGTAAATATGAGACTTAAACTAGACACTTTAGAGCTTAGGATTAGGCAGTAAATATTATGTCGGCCATAAACAAAACAAAAAAAATTGGTAAAAAGTAAATATGAGACTTAAACTAGAGACTTTACTTTTTATTTTTAATACAAAGTAAAAAGTAAATATGAGACTTTAGAGTGTTTGTCGAGTAACAAAATAATACAAAGTAAACAAAAAATAATAATACAAAGTAAAAAGTAATAAATATTATGTTGGCCATAAACAAAAAAGAATAATACAAAGTAAAAAGTAAATATGAGACTTAAACTAAAGACTTTAGAGCTTAGGATTAGGTGACTAAGGTATAATACCCAAGGAGCTATTCAAGGAGAGGTTTGCACCTCGGGAGATTTGAACCCTCTCGGCGCTTGATAGAGCCTAGGATTTGGATATAGGCTGGTTCCTCATATTATCCTTCTTTAAGTCAGATAGG
Organism: Larix kaempferi; assembly: GCA_027924585.1. NCBI lineage: Eukaryota > Viridiplantae > Streptophyta > Pinopsida > Pinales > Pinaceae > Larix > Larix kaempferi. Next base: position 4,389,605 of record BSBM01000247.1, read on the forward strand.
TTATCCTTCTTATATTGTTATATATTGATTTTATATAGGTTATTCCTCCTATTATCCTTCTTATTGGATAGGTTATCCTTCTTATTGGGATAAGTGACTTTCTCCCATGAAGTTAAACTAGACACGTCCACATGCTCTTCTTCAATACTTGATTTTTAATGCGCCCTTATGCATTCTTTCCCACATGGGAGTGTTAAGGACTTTAATCATAGTTTGTTAGTTTACCTAATTGTTATACGGTTACATGATAGTTATGGTCCTTTTATAATATATATGTGAGTCTATGTACATATCCAAGACAACTTAATTGCTCATTATTGTAATGCCTTTTCTGCCATTGTTCGTCTTTCTTCTTCTTCATATAGTTTTCATGATGTGATGTCTAACAATGGTATCATAGCATTGGTTTGGAGAGTTGAGACATCAAGATGCTAAAAGAACCCTCGCTTGATCATATCTGATGGGATTGTGATGACAGAAGAAACACTAGCCCGTCCTATGGTTTTGAGCAGAGCGTGAAAGATTTTTGAGCAGGGAATCAGCCTTGTCAGAAATCCCACGGGACTAGAGATAATAATATAATATGTGATATAATATGTTTGTATGTGAGCCTGCAGTTTGTTCAAGTATCTCACTCCAACAACCACAATTTTTGAAGAAAGTGAGAGTTGTCCATCGTGGAAATCGAAGAAAAGGCCACGAAAGAAGAGATAGCCGTTGCATCCTAAAATTGTTTAAAGTTAAGAACTCCTGGCTATAAGTTAAAAAAGTTTTTTATTTTTTATAAAGGCCAGAAAAAATATTTTTAAAAAGGATTTATTTAAAATGGAATATTTGTTTTATATGGAACCGAATGTTTTGAGGAGTTAGGTCATATTTTAAAAGGATGATTTGGAAGCTTAAACTAAGACATTGTGAAATGCAAGAGATGGTTTGTGATAATAAAGACAATCTGCCGTGGACAGAAGGAAGACGACAATCATCTTTTGGTTGAAAAACGTGCAAATCTGGTCTTCACACAAAAGGAAAAGGATTTGGATGCTATGAAAGAGACTTTCTGGATTGTGTTTGCAATTATTGCAGCCTATAGCTTATATTATGTTTCATAGAAAGGAGATTTGACTGGGGTGGCAGGTGCGGGTGGGATTCTTTTTGATCCCGGCGGAAATAAAATCTCAGACTTTGCTTGGAGACTAGGCAGGAAAACTAATAACGAGGCTGAATGGTTAGCCCTTATCTTCTCCTTAGAAATGGCCTCCAACTACAGCATAGCCAATCTCAAAATCTATGGAGACTCAAGGCACGTCATCCAAATCATGAGAAGAGGATATGCCTCGCCAGGCTCAAAAGCAGATAGATATCTCCAAAGAATTAAGACCATTTCTTTATCTACAAAGGCCTCCTTCTTCCATATCCTCCGGGAGAACAACAGGGTGGCGGACTTAGCTGCAAATCAAGGAATCAAGCTCTCAATTGGGCAAACTAAGGACCATCAAGGAAATTTAGGTTTTCATTTTATCCCCTAACTTTTCAATGTCTTGGTCCCTTGAAATTGTGATGTGGTTTTTGGTTAGGGACTTGGCCTCAAGGGTCCACCCATTCCCTTTGCCAAACTTTGGACGTCCCCTCTCCTCGTCCTCATACCCGAGCTCGCACTCCACGTATCTTTTCACTCGCTCCTCCATCTGCCCTCCCGTCCTTTCCTCCACCTGTCCCCTCGATCCTCCCCCCGGTGTCAGCTCCCACGGGGCTACCTTAACTCCCCCATCCGCCCTCCTTACTCCTTCTTTCGCGATGGTTCTTCCTTCCCATCTCCCCGACTCTCTGAGCCGTCTGTCCCTCGAGGAGTTTGCCCCTTCCGCTCCTCGTCTTTCGCAGGTGGAAAATTGGGATAGGGAGCTTGCCCCTTCTGCTCCTCGTCTTTTGCAGGTGGTTAATTTGGATACAATGCCGTCTATCAGGGCGGCCATTGCTGCTTTAAGCAGAACACTGACAGACATCAAATTTGCTGTCCGAAGAACATACGAGACAGTCTGCACCAGCGTAAACCAGAACTCGGATATGGCGTCGGTCATTAAGCACGTCTGCAATCAGTTGTCCTGCCAGGATTCCAGGATTGATGACCTGGAACGAAACATCATAGAATTAATGGGAAAAGTTGACAGAATTCAGGAAGATTTGGCTGTTTACTTCAAAGCGACGCAGGGTAGCTGGATACATGAGAATACAACAGTGAATCAGGAAATTCATCAGCTGAGGGCGGACGATTCGTTTGTCAAGCCCAGGAAGAAAGGCTAGTCTAGCCCAGGTTTCACTCAATTTTTGTTTGGTTAATGTATTTTTGTAAACTTCTCTGCAGTCAGTTTGTTAAGGTGTATACCAGCTCTATGCTGGACATTTTCAGGAAGACTAAATTTAGAGACTACAATGTAATGCAGATAGTTTTGGTAGTGTTAGCTGGGCCTTTCATCTCAGCTCTGTTAAAAACTCGGTTTGCAAGCCTGTAATGTATAGCTGTGCACAGCTTTATAAATATTATCTTTTTCCTGTTACTGTTAAAAAAAAAAAGAAAGGAGATTTGGCTCTCTTTAGGAAAAATTCCATTTTGAGACCATATGTTGCTAGAGAAATCACGGATTAATGTTATGTGTTGTTTTGTAGCGATCATGGATTAATGTTATGTGTTGTTTTGTGTAAGAAACAAAGAATGGCAATCTCCAGCAATCGTGTGTAAATTTCTTGCTTGTTTTCCCAATGATCATGAAGAGAATCGACTTGCCAAAAGAGGTGAGCCCACTTTTCATTCACCGATGTAGAATGTGATTTGACAAGGTAAATTTGTCATATTAATTGTTGGAAACTATAGAGGTTGCTCGCATAAGTGTGAAAATGAATGTGTGAGTTTTAGTTGACAAAGTAAGGCCTATCAATCTTAATTTTCTGGAGCTGTACTAGTTTTTGGTCTTGTAAGAGGCCTTAGTCCATTTCTGGCAGAGCTCTCCGTGGACTTCAATGTGAATATTGTATCCTCTCATGCTATTGATACAGGCTTTATATATTGTGAGAGCATGTTTTCTTTGCAGCATTTGAGTTTGTAGCGAATATTGGTTTACTTGGTGATCATCACCCACAGGTTTGAGACTTAAGTAGTCTGGGATAGGAGATCTAGAGCTACTCATTGATGGAAGAATAACCACCATCTGTTGCCTCAATACGATCATGTTGGTACATGCCACTCGGTACATGCCACTCGGGTCCTCTTGTGTATCTATACCAACATTATTTGCTGCCACTAAAAACTAGATAAATTTGAGGAATCAACTCCACATTGGGGTGCATCGGTTTTCAACGCCCTGTTTCCAAGTCGGTCCAATAATTTTCCAAGGCCTTACAATCAATTTTCAAGGCTCTCGAAGTAGTTACAGGTTTAGACGCTACAAAGGTGAATGCCATTGTCTTGGGGGTACATCCGCGACCTGATGGTGACAACTCCATCTCTGCCTGCAGAAAAAGATAAAAAAAAAAGGAAATGGCTTTGCTGCCTCAAACGGTGAGCTAGATAAGACAATTTTTATGAGAATAAGGAAGTTTTGAATGAAGGCGAACTAAGCTTTATTGAATGCCCCATGAATCACTGAACATTGAAAAGAGGTTGATCCTCCTAAATCGACAGACACACATAACGGAGGAAATACAAATCATAGCATACTCGATTACTGAAACTGAAAGCGCATTGAGAGTGAGCGTCCTCGTGAGAAAAGGACAACACCAACCATGAGAAAAGTACGAGAAAATGACAACACATAGAGATCTCGTTGAGTAAAAATTTGGTATGCTATGTAAGGAAGTAAAAATCCTTAGCATGAAGCAATTGTCAGCATAAAGAGAAGAGACTGCCCCTCAAACAGTCCATTTCGGGAGGAAATCCCAGTTCGTTGATCGCATGAATTGGTTGAAAGAAAAGATATGACTGATTGAACAAAAACCATTCTGAACATGTTTATGTTCAGAAATTTCAGTTGTTTGTTTAAAAAAAAAGGGACCAAGTAATCATTCTGAACCTGTTTATGTTCAGACATTTCAGCAGCAGATGAATGAAGTTAATGCAGATGACAGACCTTGTCCTTAACAGGGCGAATAACATCTACAATGTGAAGTCGAGTTCCAAATTTTGGTTGTAAGCTTGTGAACAAATGGGAAACAAGTATGCAACCTTGTTTCTGAATTTTGAAGATAGAGTAAAAGTCAAAAGTTTCCAGAACCATCAATCAAGTAGAAAGTCACATGAGAGTCTACTTATTTTATTGAAAGTTTTTGGTAATAATTAAACCATCTTTTCATAGTTCTTGGTACAATTTTTGTGATCAGCAGAAGTCATTCAAGCTTCTAGTTGATACTGTTTATGGTCATCCTAAAACCACCTCATTGTTGTTGTCATGGTTTGTGGTCATCCAAAAACCATCAATCAAGTATATATCCAAGAGAGCTTAGTTGCTCATGCATTTTCTTGCATTGTTCGTTTTTATGTCTATCTTTCTTCTTCTTCATATATTTCTCATGATGTGATGTCTAACAGAGTAGTCTATTTATTCTATGTTTTGGATTTTAATGTGGATTTCTGCAGGTTTTTTTTGTAAAATCTAAATTTAGAAGTGTTTAATTTATTTTTTAAATTCATAAATAAATTATATTTAGATTACAGAGCCCACATGAGAAGTATCACCTGAGGGGTATGGCCACTATATTCGTTCTTTAAAGAGGCGGATCATGTATAGGTACCCACGCAAAAATTTGTAAATAATAAGAAAACCCTAAAACCCCTATATTATGGTTTTGTTAACCAGTCTTAAAAAAACACATCTAAAGGCTCATGGCATGCGTTATTTGGGTAATAAGCACCTATATAAATAAATTCCATCAGAGTTCGTTCAGACTTCCTTCGCAATCACACACATAGAAAGTTCGTTCAGGCTTCCATTCTGGCAAAGTTCGTTCAGACTTCTATTCGCTCACAGAAGTAGAAATTTCTGGTTATTCAGACCAGTGGGTAGCCATGGCGACGGACTCAAAAGTGATTTTGAAGAGCTCAGATAACGAATTGTTCGAGGTCAATGAGCTCGTCGTCTTCGAATCTCAGTTCATCAAGAACATGATCGAGGATATTGGCATCGTCAACACAATTCCTCTTCCTAACGTCTCTAGCGAGATACTTTCGAAGGTCATCGAATACTGCAACTACCATGTCCAGACTCAGAATCCTACCGAAGACGAAATCAAGTCTTGGGATGAGGATTTCGTTAAAGTCGATAAGGAAACTTTGTTCGACCTTATTATGGTATTCTTTTGAAACCTTCTTTTAATTGGGAATTTGATCGTTACGTATTCTTTTAGTACTCAATTTTATTATGGTTCCGATTTAATTTTATTAGGTATTCTATTTGAAACCCGACCTGATTCAGGTATTCTGTCTGAAACCCGACCTTTGTTCGACCTTAGTGGGAATTTGATCGTTAGGAATTATTTTATAGAACCTGATTTAATTATGGTTCCGTTATAGTTAGGGATTCGATTGCTTTGTACTATCTAAGGAAACTCAAGTAAATTAGGGATTCAGTGGTTTGGTATTTATTTTTTATAAGCCTCGTTTAACTAGGGCTACGATTTTCTCCTTCTCACCCTTATTTGCCCTTGTGCACCTGCTCTTAAGCTTTGATGTTTTGGAATCGTTTTTGGGCATACAATTACTCTTATTCAATTTTTCAGGTTTGTTGCAACCTAGTTAGAGGTTTTAGGCGTTCTAACTTAGAGCCTTTGATATTTTGGAATAGTTCTTAATTAATATTTGGAGCACAATTAGTCTTTTTAAATTTTCAGGCTTCTTGCACCCGAGTTGGAGGTATTGTAAAGTGTGGTTTCTTGAGTTACTCATACCTGGTAGGATTAAGGGGTTTAGATAGATACTTCTTGGCAAGCCAATTATAGGTTTTCCTAAATTTTAGTATTTAACTTATTCTTTGGGTACATCTTTTGGTTGATTTTTAATGGATGGTTATAGTATTTTTGGAACTGATTTTCTATCATTTGAAGTTTTTGTCTTCTTGATATTGTTCAAGGGTTTTTTTGGAATTTTTTATGGTGTCAAAATCGTAGTGTTCTTATAATTCTTCATATTTCCTTTCAGTCTTTGGGATTTTTGTGACACATTTGTAGGGGGTGGAAAGTATTGTTGTTTCTAAGAAAATGGACATGACCTATCTTCTTTGAAAGGCATATTGAGGTGGACTAAATGAATCTTATTATTAACCCACCTTGTAAGTAGTTTTATCAATTCCTTTTGGGTAGGGTGATTTCTAAGGGTGTCATGGATCACTACATCTTCTGTAATTTGTATGAGCTACTCAGGTGGAATCACAAGTACATGTAGATTAATGCATGAACAACTCAAGTGGCATAGGTATGTCATAAGTTTGATTCCTAGCTAGCCCTAACAACCCATTTGACTTTTTGTATTAGATTTGAAAGTTGATTTATTTATTTTTCCAATTATAATCTTTCTTGGAACACTTTTTGGATGATCTTCTAGATAAAATTGTAGTACAATTGAACTTTTGTTTTCAATGGTTACCTAGATCCTTTTTGTATGTAGTATGAAATTTGGGATTTGCTTATATGGATGCTTTTATTCTAAATATTGTGGATATTTTTTCTTAACACAATTGTAGTGTTTCTATTTTCTTTTAAATACTTAGTTAATATCCATTTAAATAGAGTAGTATTACAAATAAATTTTTGTATTTATATTTTGTATATGTTTGAGGCCTAGAAGTTAAATTTTTTATTTAGTTTTAATTGCATTTTTTTATGAAATTTAGGGTTTTCTTTTATTGATATCTTTTATGAAGCATGAGTGCAATGTTTTTTTTTTCTTGTTTTGAGAGGTTTTTTGAAGAACCAATTTTCAGATACTCAATTCTAGTTTTGTTTTCTTGTTTATATGTTAGTTTAAATTCCAATTTTTGTTCATGATTCTTATTTTGATACAATCACAAAGTTTTGAAAATTTATATGCATTTTTCAATGTGTACTTGCTGTGCATTTTTTGAAACCAAAATCTTAGGTCTTCTAAATTTAGAATATCATAGTATTTTGGTTGTAGAAACCTTTCTCAAGGGTTGTCTATTCTAGTGAAGTATCTTAGAGCTTGAACCAAGCCTCATCCCATCATCAAAGTGCAACATGAATGAAACCCCTAGTAAAGGTTTGTAAAATATGTTGACTTCAATAGTGAACCAACATTTTATTAGTGATTTTTGTATTCAAGAAATATGCCCTTAAGAACCTAAAAGCAAAGAGAAAATATGTTTACTTAGTTACTAGTTTGAAGGGTTATTAATCTCTCGAAATTCTCCGAGCCTCCATCCCTTTAATGCCTCATGCCTTTGGGGTGAAGTGGGTCATAGGAAGAATGGAACCCTTGGGTACAGTCCTTTCTAGTTGCACCAAGAGTACCAATGTGCTCTATAGTCTAGTATGTAATGTAAAGTAAAGTAATATTACATTACCAAAACTAAAATGTAATTAAAAAAATTCATCTCAACTCACAAAATAAAAAATTATGAAAAGTATTTAAAAAATCCATGTCATCCTATGAAATAAAAATTAAAAATTAAAGTAGGATTCATTGAGTAAGAGGGGGGATTAAATTTCTTGAGTTCAAGATTTAAAAAAAAAAAATACACCTCGAGAAATTGGCCTCTAGGTGCTTGATAGATTTAGATTTAAGATGGATCTATGTTTCTATATCAATGCCCCATTAACATTTTTCTATTATTGCTAAAAAAATTATTGTTCTTTAAACATTTGAAGTCTTTTTTGAAGGATTGATTTCCTTGAATTTGAATATTATTTAATTATTTTAGTTAAATGAATAATAAATTTAGCGATCTCATTTCAAGTGAGAAAGTAATAGGCTTGGTTGTTTTTAATCATGATTTTGATTTCTAAAATATTTCAGTGGCTTTGTTTAGTAATGTCGCACATATGTGTTTTCCTATTAATTTTATAGATATTTTTGTATATTTATGGAAAAAAAATTCTTATTAAGTTTTCCATTTGTGCAGGCTGCAAATTATTTGAACATCAAAAATCTTTTCGATTTGACATGCCATGCTGTGGCAAATATGTTGAAGGGGAAGTCCCCTGAAGAAATAAGGAAAACATTCAACATTAAGCATGATTTTACACCTGAAGAGGAGGAGGATGTCAAGCGTGAAAATAAGTGGGCATTTGAATGATAAGGATATTAGTCTAGGGAGGTGGAAAAAATATATATATTTTTCTATGCATATGCCATGGTGTTTTTCTTGGTTGTAGTCTAGAATTTGTTTAGAATCCTATAGTCTAGTGTAACATACCCAATACTTGAGACATTTTATGTTTGTGGAAAACATTGTAGTGTAATCATGAACTAAGTAACTAGCTCTTGTTATGGAACAACTCCCTTGAATTGTGGTCAAGTTCCGTGGAATGTGGAATTGGAGCTTGAGGCTCATTTATTGAAACTCACCACTAAAATACCTAGGCATCTTTTATAAGCCATCTAATTTGAGGAGAGGTTCACACTTTTTCTGACAAGAAAATTTACCTCGTGGTTCTGTTGTATGCACACAAGAGATTCGATAACGGGAAGCTATGTTTTGATTTGTAGTGTAAATCTGTCTCATTTTTACTGAGTGCAGAGTTTTCCTGCTGAGTGCAGAGTTGTTTGATATGTATGCAAGTCTCCATTGATTGTTGAACTACATAGGTGAGGTGTATGCAAGTCTCCTTTGATTGCTAAAGTACAACCTGATTGCCTTGCTTCTACACATAGTCTTCTTCCTACTGGTTCACTAAACAGGCTGGGGGCTCCAAGGGAGCAAGTGATTTGGCTTCCTCTTTAGGAGAAGGTTGGGAGGAATAGGCCTCTTTTGGTGTTTGTCCACCCTAGCAAAATTATCAGGTTCTACTTTTTTTTTCATTTTATTTTTGTAATTGTTTATAATCTATTTCTGAAAACTGTTTGAATGTTGTCTATGAGTAACTCAAATATATATAGCAGTCATATTAGAAAAGGATATGTCTCTGAACTATGTTGTTTAGACTGTTTAAAAAAGTTATTTTTTGGTTATCACTTAGCTGAACTATTGAATGATCTTTTGATTAAGTTAAATTAGTTTCTACAGACTTAATGAATGAATGAGATGATAAAAGTGAATGAACAAAATATCTTCCTGTATTTTTCCTTTCATCATAGATGATGTACTCTAGTACAGGAAGTGTATAATTAACTTTGAATATGAGATTGGAAAATAGCAGTAAGTTTATACTTCAAATAGAATAAGTCTTTTTATGATATACTACTCCTACAGCATAGCAAATCCATACTATATACTATAGCAGTTTCAGGTCTTTGTTATCAATGTAAATGTATTTAGATTTTTATGCTAGTTTCCATAAAACAATTAGTAGAATGATATAGGTTTTCATATCAGAATGCAAACTGAAATATCTAGTTATACATTTACTAATCGTCTCATAAGATACAAATAATGTTTTAAGAACAAAGTCTACATACTTACTTATCATATATCTATACTATACATTAATGCAAACCCTAAACTGTAGATTATCATTTAAATACTTTCATAAACTATTGCAGCATTGCATATACAGAATTTATAGTATCTTTTCCAAACAAACTACTCGAATGAACATAGTATAATATCTATGTAATAATTTAAACATTATAGAGTAGTATTATAAACCAAAGTATGGAAAAACATAGTAATGCAAACATTCATATAAATATCATATACACTATATCGTTGGTCAAACAATTTATACAAGTATCAAATCATTTCACATTATCACCGTAAAAACATGTAAACATATATTGGAAAGGTAACACCTGTATTCATTACAGGGATAAATTAATATGAGAAACATTTCAGGATCGAGACATGTATAGGATCATCTGAGGTTTTAATCCACGCTTTAAACCATAACAAAACTTTAAACATATTCTAGTTGCCTACTTAAACATTATACAGAATCCAAATAAGAGACGAGGGTTTGAGTTTCCATTGGAGAGCTCACCCTTACATTGAGCATAAGGTTCAATAAAAATTTACAAAACATAAATTCATGCACGGTTAGGCCCAAGCCTAAACCCTGTAGAGCTATCGGGTTACACAATAAGTCGAAACCCCAAACCTATAAATTTATCATAGTAATTGATGAAACAAAATGCAGTATACAAGTTAACCAGCTTATAAAGAAGCTAAAGGGTCGATTCTCAATACGAGCTCACCAAAGCTGTAAGTCATGGCTTTAAACATTTCAACCATTAATTTGCAGAACCTACTCACAGTGATAATATCTTGTAAATAGATTCATAAGACCGACAATAAAATCTTTCAGGTTACGGGCTTGAGTCTCGACTTGCCGAGGTTTTCATCTTTTAAAACAATCATCATTAAAAAACTTATAAGTTAACATTTAAACTTCATAGACAAGCATAGGGGTTTAAACCATGTAGCTTCCTTCAAACATTTTCATAAATCGAAGCATTAGAGAGATTTTGAGGTCAAAAAATGGCCTCCTAAGAGATGTACTACAAAAATATGAGATATATTAAAATATTATGAATTGGGGGTTTTATGGGGTAGGTATATATGACAAGTCACCTCCCACACTATTTTCTATGCACAATATAAATAACCATGGTTGAGTTGCTTTTCAAAATTTACTAGAAATAAAATGAATAAAATAAGTCTACATTGATGTGACTAAGATTCATTGTAAATTCCCAAAAATTTATTGTCCTTTAGCATTTATTTGTCTTGAACTTGCAAATGAAATTAAATAATAAAAAATATTTTTAAGAGCTATTTTTTTAATTTTATGTTGACTTTTTATATTTAGTACTTTTCTCATGAATTTAATATAATGTAATTTAATTGAGAATTTATTTACATGTAAAATGTTAATAATATTATTATAATCCACATTGCATTATTATTATTATTATTATTATTATTATTATTATTATTTATTAAATCTATTATTATTCTTTTTTAGTTTGACATTACGTTATTAAATAGAATGGAGTGAATATATAATTTAAAATTAAAAACATAAAAATGATAATATATTATTTTATAAAAAAATGTGAAAGGACTTTCTTTATGAATTAAGAGTATTTCACTTGAAAATGACAATAATATTATTTTATGAGAAAGTGTGAAAAGACATTCATTATGAGTACTTTACTTGAAAATGACAATAATATTATTTTATGAAAAGACTATCATTATGAGTACTTTACTTTATGACTTAAAGTTACTTACACCACTACCTTGGTTAACTATGTGTTTTCATCCACCATAGAAAATTTGATAAATAAGCATTCTTAACTTATGCAATGCCACCTCACCAAGGGGGATGATGTCATCTACTAGAATGTGATTGGTTGTTTTTTATAGTACATTTTCTTTGTTTTGAGGCCATTTTTTGACTTCAAAATTTCTCTAATGTTAGGTTCTATCCCTTCCATCATTAACTAAAACGAAACTACAAAACAATTTTTATGCAGAGTTTAAAATACATTTCCAAAGAAAACGAGCAACACATTTTCGTATTTATATAATGTAGTATTACATTGCAGTTGAACTGGCAAGAGGACCAACAATACTCCTTTAAAACAACTTCCTACCAACACTACAGGCGAAACTCCAACTCGTGTCAATGCCCAGAAAACCGACTACTGCAACATTGTAACCTCGACAACCATTTTTACAAATGGAGTTTGGACTCATGAAGAGAATCAAAATATTACATCCTTGTTGACTGAGGAAACCGGTCTTACTGGTGAATGTAAACCATGGTGGCTCGTCCCTTCAACTTCACCGCGAATAAAAGATCTTACTCTCCCATAAAAACATAAACTAGGTTAAAGAATGATGCAAATCTCGACACGGTATTGAATTTTAATAAGGGTTTTGAATACTGTAACATAGCTTACCTAGTTAATAACAACTCGAAGTCGAGGAAAGAACCGAAGGTTGGAAACCCTGAACACAATGCAAAACCATAACTCCCCATGAACCAACACTCTCCAACTTCCAACTAACACGACGAGTGTAGCATGAATGCTAACAGCTATGGTGGCCGAGAAGGCCGAGTCTCCTCCTCCATAACGAAGAATAACAATATACCAAAGACCAAAAACCCCAAACCTCGTAGTAGCGTTTTGACACTATCGAGGTGCATTTACGATCTTCACATGAATACAATTAATGTGCTAGCTACCACCACGTCGACGGTGTTACAAGGATCCACTTTGATATTGTTTCAACATAGTTCCCATTACATAGATTAATATGGCTCGTGATGAAAATTCACGACCCACTAATCTATAGTTTTAAACCATAACAAATATTAATACCCGAACTATTACTTGGAAACACCATAGTTCACCTTGTCGCATGAAGTGTTAAACTAGATTGATGAAGAATAACATTGGTCACCATGGACTTCATACGCATTTTTAACATCACACACTAATTTTTGTACATGCTATGTAATCATATCCTTGGTGTCTAGACTTACAAGTCACCTGTAATATCTCGAATTTTGGACTAACTATTTCTGTTGTTATATTGGGCCACGGCCCCAGCACATATGTTCTATTTTGAGTATTGGGCATGGGCCCTAGCACCTATGATTTATTCTTTTATATATTGACATACTGGGCATGGACCGTGACTCACTTCTTTATTTGAGTGTATACTGGGCGAGAAGACCCTAATGTTTTGATGATGTGTTTCAACTTTGATATGGGTACAAACCCTAATATATTGAGATAATCTTTTGTTACTTACTGTGTAGAGCTATGATTTTACATGATTGACATATGAGTGTGTTGAGCGTGCACTCAGAAACACACATATAACCTACGTACTAGGCATAAGCCCCGATGTACCTAGAAGAATGTTTATGTACTCGTAGTAAGCCCTGAGGTACATTGAGTGTTGGGCATAAGCCCTGGAGCACTCCAAGCTTGATAAACGAATACCGGATCCGAGGCCACTTGAATATTCTAGATGTGCCTCACAACCACATTCTAGCACTGGTGTTGAGCAGGAAGCTCTGGAATTGCACTAGCGTAATGCCCATGTGAAAGTGTTGAGTTAAAAGGCTCTGAAGAGCACTCGGGGTTACAAAATATCAAAGTGTTGAGTCAGAAAGACTTTGAATAACACTTCTACTTTCATCATGTCATTTATTTAATTTGATTAAATGATTCATCTTTTATCTATCATCAAATACTGTGGGAACTACCATGTTAAACGAGGGAATCCGGCATGCAAGAGAGAGACTAGAGGTGCCTATCCAAGCTTACTGAAAGATCGTCCAAAGATTTGGACCATATCCTTAATGTTTAAAAGAAGTATCATGTGAAGATACATAATTAAATAAAAGATAATTGCCATAACCTAAAGTAAGGATTGACTAAGAATAGTCTTATGATAACAAAATTCTTAAAGGCCTCAAGGCTAAATATTATTATTAAGAGCTTTAGTATTAATATTATTATTATATATAGTCTTTTATATATATATATATATTTATGCATAAGTGGGCTCCCACATTATTATATTATTAATACTTAGGTTAAATATAATTATTGTATTAATATTATTATTATGAAAAGATTAAAGTTTAAAATTAGTTATAGTTAAAACAAGTGATATGTCCTAGTTCAAGAGGACAAAATACTTTAGTAAATAATATCTTTTAAATATTATATTATTTAATTTAAAGAAACTAATTATTTCAATAGTCATAATTCAAGACTCCCCTACATAAAGACGGCAGATCCCAAGTTTGGGGATCATCATTCTTTTTCATTATCATTCTCTTATGGTAATCAGAGAAAAGTTTTCTACTCCAAGAAGTTGAAGCAGTCTCACCTAATAATTCCATATCTGAACCAGCAGTGAACCTAGGGCCTCTATCTCTTATTGCATGTTGGAACCAAGCTTGGGGGGATCTAGTTAGAACCAGGAACGATTTAAGGTTCATGGTTGGGAGGAACATGGTAGCCCCAAAGTTATCCAGCTAAGGAATCACTCTAACAAGTCATCTCAGCTCAGAATATTTATACACTAATTATTGTTTGAGTGTGCAGGCCTCTACAGGAGTAGGTCGAATTTCAGGACAACCAGGTATGAATTATTAACTCACTAGTTCAAGTTATATAGATAGTTAGGTAATTCATTCAGGCTTATTATTATTATAGTGCTGTGTTTCCCTTCACATTTCTAGCATTCACTTCCCCTATCAAGAAAGGGATTTTGGGGCGCATAGGCTCTTGGGTTGTTATTTTTATAGGCATAAAACTTTATACTCAAAATTTCATTACTGCAGAAACTTGTTTTAGAAAACCAACAGAATGTCTAGCAGGTCTAGCCAAGCTAGCCTGTGCTAGGAATCCATGCATTTCTTAAATCTAGAGTCTTTTCTCTATCATTTTAAACATCATAGTTCTTTTCTTTCTCGCAGTGTTACTCTTATACATTGCTATCAGCCTTATTTTCATGCTTTCAGTTCTATTACTCTTTTTAAATAAATTTAGGAAAATAAACACAGTCATGTTAGAGATCTTTTCTTTTAAATAGAAATTGAAATGTCATATTATTTTTCCCAAAGGCCCATCAAAAAAATTACAGTAGCAAGAACGTATTGTACCGGAGTTTCAACCTTTTTAAAATATCAACGAAAACCCTCAACCCATAGTCACGAATTCAACCAACAATCAACCCATTGCAAAGAAAATGCATCGTACATTTCAGGGAAGTCACAATTGAAAATGAGTGACGCAGACATTATATATTACAGCTTACATTACAAACATTTAAACCCCAAACCCTGATGGGCTTCGCTACCTTCTCAAGAATCGAATCCCACATATAAAAAGATCATAGTATTCACCTATCATTTGAGACAATTCTTTTAACACAAAGAAACATAAGGCAAGAGATCGATTCCCATCAACGATAACCTTGCTATCTGACAAATCGCCAAACGGCATAGTGTCACCGTGCAGACCCTATTCCCTTTCAGACAATCAAAACGAACAGCAGCTAGGGTTACACCTTCATCTAAAACGCAGGAGGTTATACACAGTTATTTTTAAAACCAAACATTATGCATTAACATATAGACGAGCGTTATATACAAACACAGGACCAAGGATCGGATCCCTCAACCATTTTCATCATTTAAAACCCTTTTTCTATCTATTGCAAACACCAGAAACGCAACAGTAAGAACAAAATTTTAAACTTCTCGGCTTATCGATAAAACAGCTTCAGGGTTACGATTTCTCCTATCAAAACATTACGAAGAATTTAGGCTCAGACATCATTCCTTTTCAACAGAAAGAGCTTCACCCATTCTCATTTTAAAATGCAGTCATCAAATCGAAACACACAGGATAGAGCAAACACGAAAGAAAGACGCAGAGGTCCTACATTCTTTTAAATCTCATGGATACAGGTTCAAAGTCTAATAGAAAACGCAGAGGCCGTCACTATCTCCACATTTAGACATTGTACATAATAGAAAACAAACGCAGGTCCACATTTATACCTTTTCAAAACAATGAATTTATATATATACAAAAGTATGTATTCATTCCCATTCTCCAAATCCTGAGAGAGCTTATGGTTCCAAGCTACTTCCCAAACGAAACCCTCCAGTGCCAACCAGACCTCATAACCTATTACATTATAACGAATGGTCCAACCAAATGGCGACCTTCCAGGAACTCTAAGAAGTCACAGTGAGACCCAAAAAGGGGATTCACGAAGTTCCTTATAACGACTGCAAACAAGAATACTCCATAGAGGCGAGAGGGAAGGGTAACAATGGAGAAATCTGGACTTACCCTTCCAGTGCCCAAGTCATCGAAAGTCCTGACTACCACAACAAACCACGCAGAATTTCTCGCTACCCTTCACCTATCATTCCATAAACATACTCTGGTTAAACCCTGATAAGCATAGACAACCAATGACTAAATACTAAAATAGAAGAAGAGGAATGACGATTAGAAGAGAAACATCACCTGAGCATTGGTATCGTGTTTCCATTCTCCATCGTTTCAGCAGCTACCACGTGCCATGACCATGAGCATAGCTCAGGTCAGGCACGAAAACCCTCTCCCAAAAACGCAATGCAGGATGGAACCAAGCCAAATTAAAACGCAGAGTAACATTCACTAGTGCCGAACCCCAAACATCGAAACCCTCTGTAATATCCCAGGACACAAGACTATGTTATTTATTTATTATTGTTGTTAAAACACTTAATTATGGTTATGTTTGTGTGTTGAGCAAGTGAAGCTCTGAATAGCACCAAACCACTGAATAAGTGTGAGCTGAGATGCTCTGGAACACTTGAACTACTAGTGGTTGCTTGATGTTGAGGTGAAAGGTTCCGGAGCATTAGCAACCTATTTTGATTTAATTGCTTGAGATATTCAAAGACTATTATTATTTTTTTCAGGCTGACTGGGCTGCCACACAAAGAGGGGCTGAGCATGCAAGAGTCTAGGTGGGTCATTAGCTCATAACTAAAAGATCTATTTAGTTGTTAGGAAAATAAAGGTCCAATATTATTAATAAAAGATTAAAATAAACTTGGAGGAATTAAAATAAATTAGTTTTTATCTAAGAGATAATTATACAATTGTTAGAGTGTCATAAAGGAAACAGAGTGTACAAAAAGACCTAATTTTTCCTAGCAGCCTTCACCCTTAAAAATTATATATAGCAGAGAGAGGAATGTTGCTGGGGCAAGCGATTTTCCAAGTACACTAGAGGGTCTAGTCATGAATCTGAGCGCTCATACATCAGATTGTTGAACATCTGGTGTGTCCTCAAAAAGTGGATCGTCCTACTGAGAGGACTGTGAAGGGAAGATTATACTAAATGATTCACACCATAATAGGCTGATAAAGAGAACCTTGTGGCTACTCTGCTGGTAGTAACAAAGATAGAAAACTATCCCTAGATCGCTTAGATTCTTGTCATGCTCAATTCGGCTCGGGGTGACCGGTGGAACAATCCAGGAACATATTGCGGTCTAAGGTTGGGAGGAATGTGGCAGCTTCTTAGTCAGTTATTCTGAGATAAATTACTGATAAGTATTTGCTTGCGTTTTCAATCTAGATTTTATTTATTGAATTACAGTATTGGTTTTATTTGATGAAATCGCGGTATTAGTAGGATAAACTGCTCAGTATAGAGATCTGTCATATATACATCGAGGTTTTTAATGAAATAGCTTTCATATCTACATTGACTTTTTTTTTTATATATATAAAATGGCTGTCAAATCTAATCTTAGTATCTCAAAATTTTCTTGAATTCTGATCTAATTTGAATGTTAATAAATTATTCCAGATCGAGTAATGATGTTCCTGAGTAAATCGACTTTCAGATATGGAAGTAAAGATAAATCATGCATTAGGTTCTTTGTAGATCTTAGATCTGGAAAAACAATGAAATGTATTATCTTTTCCCTTTCTTTATCCAAAAATGTTGTATCCAAAAGCTCTAGACTAGCTTAGGGTGAAGTATCAAAGATTATTGGAGAATTTGCATAAATCTGTTTCCATCTCTTGTTCCGTTCATTGTTTATACTGTTAATCATTTTATGCTTTTATTCAGGTTTAACATTTTCAAGGGTCACGTCTTCGACTAGATTAACTTAGTCATTAAACGGATGAGTCGTTTACTTATTCACGGAGAGAACTAAAACCCTAAACCCTAATTAGATTTAGATATTAGATTTATGTTTTAAAAAGAAATCAATAAGCATCAATCCACATAATTATATGTTAAATTTTACTTGCAAACTGTTGATGTTGATTTTTTCCCAGTATAGGGTATGGCTTCTCCAGCTTTTCTAGCTGATTAGTATATAAAGAAATTTATCCCAAATAAAAAAACTCATAAATCCTTAAGCAAAGATTTAACCTCTAGAACGGGTTAAGTATGCATTTCAGAAGAAATGGAGTTCCCAAGGACATGCATACAGGCCACGAGTCTCCTGACTGAACCTTTATTTAGGGCCAACTCCACATCCGTTCCTTAAACAATTATACATTTACACATAAAACTAAAAGTTTAGCTCCATAAATACGCTAGGCAGTCACAACAGGTCGATTGGACTGACATCAAATGGTTGCTTCAAAGAGGCCAAATAAACATATTTAAAATGGGCCATATTGCTTGGCCGTTACTAGCCGTACTTTCTTGTACATGTCTTTTCCCTTTTAAAAAAAAAAAAAAAAGGTTAACAGGTAACATGAATGATTTCTAGTTTGCATTTCTGAAACAAAGACCCCCGGCATTTATGCCTTAAGAAATTTAAACTGAGAATTTTTCCTAGTTGCCAGATTTATGTTCTAAAACATATTAGCTATCTTTACTAAATTTAGCACTTCTATCCAGCTTCAAGGCAACAGGAAAAACAAGTAAATAGAACCACGACGTCATTTCATACAATGTTTTAGACAAAAAAACTTGGTAGTAAATTTCCATTATAGGATTTTAACAATTTCTTTAGAAGCCTTTACATTGCAAACACATATTAACAATGTCCATTAAGTTTTGATCCGCAGTATAACTTCCTGGCGACTAATAAATTTGAGGGTCCCTCCTTGTGTCTCTAAAAACTTCTTATAGTTTACATTTTCCTACGCAGAGAGATAAAAGAGGATGCAGACTTTGAGTCTAAACCATCGGCGAAATGGATAGCCGGTAAACCAAATAAAAAGCATATGAAATTTACGGCCATGTTAGGTCCTCATGCCAAACTTCCCCAAACTTTTTTCAAAACGCTTTTGCCAAAACCCTGGTAAGAAAAGTAAACCTCCCAATCCACCTGGAAGATGTTAGAGGCAGCTAAGGCCTGGGTCTTACTTTTTTCGTGTGACCATTGAAGCCATTAACGCCCCAGCCTTGAGGTCGCACTACCATCACGTAGTTCCATGACCACCTGAAAATACAAATAGTGTGAGAACAGTAAAACTTTAGCAATGTGGTAGAAAACGAAGGATAAGAAAAATAAATAAATAAAAGAAATTTTGCTGCGAAACCGAGTAAGGAAACATACATTACCTGGACTGGTCATGTCGCCTCCATTTTCATAGAGCTTGCCTCGGCTCTGCTACTCTCAAACCCAACGAACAATGAAATGAAAATGTGCTGTAGGGTTTCGACTCTTTTGTCTCCTTGGCCTACGTGGAATCCACTATCGAACATCACATGCATAGCATTAACCCTGTCCAGCTGCCATCCACTTATTTTCTTAAATGTTCTCATCCACTTTTCACAGAAGTCGAAGTCGTTTAACGGCATTAACTATGGGTCCTTACTCTTCTTGCCAGTCGTAGTATGGAGTGGTTGTATGAAGTGACCCAAGCTTGGGGTCTAACAAAACTCGTTTGGGTTATAACTTTTGTTTGCCAAAGGGTTTCCCTTTTCCGTTATCCCCCTTTTATTTTCTAACACCACGAAATTTTTCCCTCTTATTACCTCCAAATTACAATATTAATAGCATGCTTCCTTCGTACCTACACAAGATAAAATGAAAGACCTTAGTCCTCAAAAGAACTAAGTAAGACATGCCATTTTGCCTCCCATCTTCCAGGAGGTAGGGTAAGGGGTAGGATTAGAATTTTTGAGTTAAGTTGTTTTGTTTAAGAGTTTCCCCATCTTAAATTTGAATACTTGTTAAAGGTTCAAATAGTAGTAGTAGTATTAGTAGTAATATCTTAGCTAAGAAATTTACATTATCCCATGCTAAACCTAAACGCTGGACAAACAATAGTTCAAAGCATCTTACCATGACCCATGCTATCCTAGTTTTCTTTCAGGTTGCCGTTAGATGTTACTCTGTTTAAAAGTATATTGGAAATTTTTTTTTATTTCGGGTTTATGGGACATTACAAGTGGTATCAGAGCCCAAGTTTGAAAACTTGAGGCCTATGAGCCTACACTTCCGCTACAAACTAACAAACTAATAAAATGAAATTTGTCTACTTGCACATTGTCAAAACTGTTTCAGGAAAAATTCATGCAAACATGAATGCTGAGAGGGAAGACAGTCAGCATGGAAATTTGAATTCCATACCCAGAGAGCAGGAAATAGTGATTGATCTAAATGATAACTTGGGAGTAGACAAAGCCGCTGACTTGCTTAAAACAATACAAAGCCTATAGGCAGAATTTTGTAGTTTCAAGGATGACAACTTAAACGAAAGGCAAGAACAACACGAAGTAAATGAGGCACTGTTGCAAACATTAACTGGAAAGAAAACTCATAGAAGAACAAACCACTCTGCAAACAAACATCTTCTTAAACAACACTACAGGCTATAGAGACAGTAGCCCAGACTTTAGTCAATTTGAGAAGTCACTAGAACTCTCGGATTCAACCAACTCATGCGACCCTGAATCTGAGTACTCCTCGGATTCCTATGCATCCTCTCCTCGAATAAAGAAATATAAGAAAGGGGACAACCTACAGGGAGAGTTTAGAAAGATCAAGGCACCAGCCTTCAAAGGAAACTTAGACTCAGGGGAAAAAGCCAAAGAATGGCTGCTGGGAATGAACAAATACTTTCAAGTACATCACTACTCCAATAGTATGAAGGCCAGGCTAGCCATATACAATCTGAATGGTAAAGTTGCCAGGTGGTGGCACGATATCAAACACACTAAGAAAATTAAAAGGGATAAAGTTGGGTGGTCAAAGTTCATAAAATTGTTTCAAGAGAAATACATGCCGGAAAGATTTTTCGACAAGAAAATAAAAGAATTTCATGAGCTTCAACTGAACTCCCTCACCATGGATGCTTTAATTGACAGATTTCTCGAACTGTTACATTATGTACCTTATGTAAGAGATGAGAAGGTGAAAATATAGCAGTTCTTAGGATGCATTCCAACTTACTACAGAGATAAGATTGAATTTGATGCACCTGAGACCCTAGAGATGGCTTTACACAAAGCTAGGCTCTGTTACGAACACAACCAACATAGGATTGAAACTATCAGCAAGAAAAAGGACAGAGTGAGACCATTCATTGACAGCCAAAGGAGAGGGTTCAAACCACCTCCTTACCGCAAGCAGAATAACAGCTTTCCAGTTAACAGGAATTTTCCAAGATATCAAACACAACCTAGTAACCCAGCACAGAGTGTAAACAAACCAATAGTGGAGAGGGGGAACTAGACCTCCCCCATGCCTGCCAAATGTTGGGGCTACCAAGGACCCCATTATTTCAGAGATTTCCCAAACAAAAAGGGGCCCAAAGTTCTGAGCAATCTACAGGAAGGACCAACCGTAGCTGACATGGCGAAGACACCCCGGATATGTGCTGCCCTATAGGGAAAGCAAGCAGACCATCAGTCCACCATGGTTGAAATAGAAGGTAAGATTGCATATTTCTCTATTTCCATTCTGATTGACCCTGGGGCATGTTGTAGTTATGTATCCCCTATAACTGTTGAAAAATGCAAATTGAAAAATGTGAAACATGCTAAACCTTGGCTGGTACAACTAGACACGGGGACAAAAAGGAAGGTCACTGAACTAGTCAAGAATTTCCAACTTGACATGAATGGATTTCAAAGTGAGGCTAACCTAAATATCTTACCCTTGGGTGCTTATGACCTGCTAATTGGTATGGATTGGTTTGAGCAGCACCATGTTATGTTGGACTGCTTAAACAAAGTTTTCACTTGCACAGATAAGCAAGGGAACAGGAGAAGGGTACAGGGCATACCCAGGAAGGTATCCATTAGAAATATCTCAGCCCTTCAGGTTAAGAAATGTGTACGAAAAGGTTGCAAACTATACGCAGTCAACATTCACAACCTAGAAGAGGAAAGAGAACATCAGATTGAGGATTTCCCTGTCCTAGCAGAGTTCAGAGATGTTTTTCCAGATGACATACCTGGCTTACCACCAAAGAGGGACTTGGATTTCTCCATCGAACTAGTATCAGGATCGGTACCCATCTCAAAGGCACCTTACCGCATGAGTACCCTGGAATTAGTAGAGCTAAAAATTCAACTACAGGAATTGATTGACAAAGGATATATCCGCCCGAGTGTGTCCCCTTGGGGAGAACCTATTATGTTCGTAAAGAAGAAAGATGGAACGATGCGGATGTGCATCGACTACCGACAGCTGAATAAACTAACAATTAATAATCGATATCCTCTCCCAAGGATAGATGATTTATTTGACCAAGTCGGAGGAGCAAAAGTATTTTCCAAGATTGATTTACGCTCCGGATATCACTAGGTTAGAATCCGGGACAAGGAGATCAACAAAACTGCTTTCAGGACACAGTACGGTCACTATGAATTCATAGTGATTCCTTTCAGACTGACTAATGCACCTGCGAATTTTATTTGCATGATGAATAATGTTTTTAGTAAATACTTAGACAAGTTTGTACTTGTGTTCATCAACGACATACTAATCTATTCTAAAAACGAAGAAGAGCATAGGGAACACCTCAAGATTGTACTACAGATTCTACAAGAGCACCGACTCTATGCTAACTTCAGCAAATGTGACTTTTATAGGCCAAGATACAATACCTTGGCCATATTATTTCTGAAAAAGGCATTGTTGTAGACCCGGAGAAAATTAAAGCCATAGAAGAATGGTCTACACCAAAAATGTCACAGACATCCGATCCTTCCTAGGATTAGTAGGGTATTACAGGAAGTTCATAGAGGACTTCTCCAATATAGCATGCCCTATGACAGCACTGCAAAAAAAGGAAAGTAATTTTTGTGGACAGCCAAATGTGAAGAGAGTTTCCAGAAACTCAAACAGCTTTTAACAACTGCCCCTATACTTAAAATTGCAGACCCAGATGGAGAATTCGTGGTTTGTACTGATGCGAGTAAGGAAGGACTCGGGGGAGTCCTCCTACAAAATGACTTCGCAATTTGTTATGAGTAACGCAAATTAAAGGAGAACGAGAAGAATTACCCAACTCATGATCTCGAACTGGCTGCCATCATCCATGCACTAAAAATGTGGAGACACTATTTAATGGGGAAGAAATTTCTCCTTAAAACTGATAACATGAGCTTGAAATACCTATTTGATCAACCAGATTTGAATGCACGGAAAGCCATATGGCAGGCCTTCCTTAGTGAATATAATTTTGAGCTGAAACATATCAAGGGGAAGGAAAATAAAATCCCAAATGCATTAAGTCGCAGAATTCACTCAATTTATGAGGTAACAGTGAGCAAAACTAGTTCTGTTCTGCATGAAGAAATCAGTATAGCAAACAAAAACGACAGTTTCTATAGGGAAATACTTCAGAAAATATGTGAAGACAGATTGTTCTCACAATAGAAAGATTACAAAATTGATGAAACAGAACTACTATGGTCCAAGGACAGACTATATGTACCGGAGAGTGAAAATATCAGAACTGAAATACTAAATGAGTTCTACCAGAAATCATATTCTGGACACCTGGGGTATCAGAAAATGTTATCTGTTGTTAAGAAACATTATTTTTGGCCAAAAGTAAAAAATGACGTAGCTTTATACATTGCAAAATGCCAAGAATGCCAACTAGTAAAAGCTGAACACCAGCATCCCGCAGGACTGCTGCAACCCTTTCCCATCCCAGAATGGAAATGGGAAGTCATCATAATGGACTTCATTACTGAACTACCGAAAAGCAAGAAACAAAACGACTCAATTATGGTGGTGGTAGACAAGTTGTCTAAATCTGCTCATTTTATTCCGGTAAAATCCACACATAAGGCAGTAAACATTGCTGATATTTTCTTAAAGGAAATTTTTCGACTACACGGGATACCGAAGGCTATTATCTCTGACAGAGATACAAAGTTTACAAGCAATTTTTGGAGGTCATTATTTACTGGCTTAGAAACACAATTACAATTCAACACTGTTTACCATCCACAAATGGATGGGCAGACAAAATGAGTAAATCAGACACTCGAAGATATGCTCCGAATGTATGTCATGAACAATCCTAAGCAGTGGGAAGAGTATTTGCATCTTGCAGAATTCACATACAACAACGGGTATCAAAACTCGGCTAGAATGAGCCCTTTTGAAATACTTTACGGTAGGAAATGCAGGACACCAGTAACTTGGGATAGCCCAGTGGATCAACTCATGTGCGGACCAAACCTTTTAAAAGATTTAGAACAGTTAGTTGTCAAGGTTCAAAAAAATTTGAAGGAAGCCCAAGATAGGCAGAAAAGTTATGCGGACAGAAAAAGGAAAGATAAGGAGTATTAGATCAGAGAGCATGTCTGCCTGAAAGTGAAAGCAAAAAGAAGCTCCCTGAGCTTAGGCAAATGTGGGAAATTAGCTCCCAGGTTCTGCGGACCATTTGAGATCTTGGCCAAAAAAGGGTCGGTAGCATATGAACTGGCACTGCCAGCACATGTAAAAGTACACAATGTTTTTCATATTTCATTACTAAAAAAGTATGTTTACGATGCTAAACATGTCATTGATTGGTCCTTGTTACAGGTAGAACCTGAAGGGGAATTTGTACCGGAACCCCTTCACATTCAGGACAGGATAGAAGTGTCGCTCAGAAAGAAAACCGTTGTCTAGATGAAGGTGCAATTGAAGCACTTCAAAGCTGAAGAGGTCACATGGGAGAATGAAACCACAGTGAAAAAGGAATACCCCTCCTTGTTTCATGGTTTCAGTTCAAATCCCTAGAACACCGGGACGGTGTTGTTCCAAGCGGGGAGGGATGTAATATCCCAGGACACAAGACTATGTTATTTATTTATTATTGTTGTTAAAACACTTAATTATGGTTATGTTTGTGTGTTGAGCAAGTGAAGCTCTGAATAGCACCAAACCACTGAATAAGTGTGAGCTGAGATGCTCTGGAACACTTGAACTACTAGTGGTTGCTTGATGTTGAGCTGAAAGGTTCTGGAGCATCAACAACCTGTTTTGATTTAAGTACTTCAGATATTCAAAGACTATTATTATTTTTTTTCTGACTGACTGGGGCTACCACACAAAGAGGGGCTGAGCATGCAAGAGTCTAGGTGGGTCATTAGCTCATAACTAAAAGATCTATTTAGTTGTTAGGAAAATAAAGGTCCAATATTATTAATAAAAGATTAAAATAAACTGGGAGGAATTAAAATAAATTATTTTTTATCTAAGAGATAATTATACAACTGTTAGAGTGTCATAAAGGAAAAGGAGTGTACGAAAAGACCTAATTTTTCCTAGCAGCCTTCACCCTTAAAAATTATATATAGCAGAGAGAGGAACGTTGCTAGGGCAAGCGATTTCCCAAGTACACTGGAGGGTCCAGTCGTGAATCTGAGCGCTCATACATCAGTTGTTGAACAACTGGTGTATCCTGAAAAAGTGGATCGTCCTACTGAGAGGACTGTGAAGGGAAGATTATACTAAATGATTCACACCATAATAGGCTGATAAAGAGAACCTTGTGGCTACTCTGCTGGTAGTAACAAAGATAGAAAACTATCCCTATATCGCTTACATTCTTGTCATGCTCAGTTCGGCTCGGGGGTGACCGGTGGAACAATCCAGGAATGGATTTCGGTCTAAGGTTGGGGGGAATGTGGTAGCTTCTCAGTCAGTTAGTCTGAGATAAATTGCTGATAAGTATTTGCTTGCGTTTTCAGTCTAGATTTTATTTATTGAATTACAGTATTGGTTTTATTTGATGAAATCGTAGTATTAGTAGGATAAACTGCTCAGTACAAAGATCTGTCAGATCTACATCGAGGTTTTTAATGAAATAGCTGTCAGATCTACATTGACTTTTTTTATTTTATGAAATAGCTGTGAGATCTACATTGATGTTTTTTTTTTTTATATAAAATGGCTGCCAGATCTAATCTTAGTATCTCGAAATTTTGTTGAATTCTGATCTAATTTGAATGTTAATAAATTATTCCAAATCTAGTAATGATGCTCCTGAGTAAATTGACTTTCATATCTGGAAGTAAAGATAAATCATGCATTAGGTTCTTTGTAAATCTTAGATTTGGAAAAAAAATGAAATGTATTATCTTTTCCCTTTCTTTATCCAAAAACGCTCTATCCAAAAGCTCTAGACTAGCTTAGGGTGAAGTATCAAAGATTATTGGAGAATTTGCATAAATCGACTGTTTCCATCTCTTGTTCCTTTCATTGTTTATACTATTATCGTTTTATGCTTTTATGTAGGTTTAACCTTTTCAAGGGTCACGTCTTCGACTAGATTAACTTAGTCATTAAACGGATGGGTCGTTTACTTATTCACGGAGAAAACTAAAACCCTAAACCCTAAGTAGATTTAGATATTAGATCTATGTTTTAAAAAGAAATCAATAAGCATCAGATCCATGTAATTATATGTTAAATTTTACTTGCAAACTGCTGATTTTTGCCCAGTATAGGGTATGGCCTCTCTCGCTTTTCTAGCTGATTAGTATATAAAGAAATTTATCCCAAATAAAAAAACTCATAAATCGTTAAACAAAGATTTAACCTCTAGAACGGGTTAAGTATGTATTTCAGAAGAAATGGAGTTCCCAAGGACATGCATACAGGCCACGAGTCTCCTCACTAAACCTTTATTTAGGGCCAACTCCACATCCGTTCCTTAAACAATTATACATTTACACATAAAACTAAAAGTTTAACTCCATAAATACGCTAGGTAGTCACAACAGGTCGATTGGACTGACATCAAACGATTGCTTCAAAGAGGCCAAATAAACATATTTAAAATGGGCCATATTGCTTGGACATTACTAGCCGTACTTTCTTTTACACGCCTTTTCCCTTTAAAAACAAAAAAAAAAGGAAAACAGGTAACATGAACGATTTCTGGTTTACATTTCTGAAACAAAGACGCCCCGGCATTTATGCCTAAAGAAATTTAAACTGAGAATTTTTCCTAGCTGCCAGATTTACATTCTAAAACATATTAGCTATCTTTACTAAATGTAGCACTTCTATCCAACTTCAAGGAAAAAGGAAAAACAAGTAAATAGAACCACAACGTCATTTCATACAATGTTTCAGACAAAAAAACTTGGTAGTAAATTTCCATTATAGGATTTTAAGAATTTCTTTAGAAGCCTTTACATTGCAAATGCATATTAACAATGTCCATTTAGTTTTGACCCATAGTATAACTTCCTGGAGACTAATAAATTTGAGGGTCCCTCATTGCGTCTCTAAAAACTTCATATAGTATACATTTGCCTAAGCAGAGGCCTGAAAGAGGACGCAGACTTTGAGTCTAAACCATCGGCGAAATGGACAGCCAGTAAACCAAACAAAAAGCATATGAAATTTACGGCCATCTTAGGCCCTCATGCCAAACTTCCCCAAACTTTTGTCAAAACGCCTCTGCCAAAACCATGGTAAGCAAAGTAAACCTCCCAATCCACCTTGAAGATGTTAGAGGCAGCTAAGGCCTGGGTCTCACCTTTTTCGTGTGACCATTGAAGCCATTAACGTCCCAGCCTTAAGGTCGCACTACCATCATGTAGTTCCATGACCACCTGAAAATACAAATAGTGTGAGAACCGTAAAACTTTAGCAATGTGGTAGAAAACGAAGGATAAGAAAAATAACTAAATAAAAGAAATTATGCTGTGAAACTGAGTATGGCAACATACATTACCTGGACTGGTCATGTCGCCTCCATTTTTGTAGAGCTTGCCTCGACTCTGCTACTCTCAAACCCAATGAACAGTGAAATGAAAATGTGCTGTAGGGTTTCGACTCTTTTGTCTCCTTGGCCTATGTGGAATCCACTATCGAACATCACATGCGTAGCATTAACCCTGTCCAGCTGCCATCCACTTATTTTCTTAAATGTTCCCATCCACTTTTCACAGAAGTCGAAGTCATTTAATGGCATTAACTATGGGTCCTTACTCTTCTTACTAGCTGTAGTATGGAGCGGTCGTATGAAGTGACCCAAGCTTGGGGTCTAAAAAAACTTGTTTGGGTTATAACTTTTGTTTTCCAAAGGGTTTCCCTTTTTCGTTATCCCCCTTTTATTTTCTAACACCATGAAATTTTTCCCTCTTATTACCTCCAAGTTACAATATTAATAGCATGCTTCCTTCATACCTGCACAAGATAAAATGAAAGACCTTCGTCCTCAAAAGAACTGAGTAAGACCTGCCATTTTTCCTCCCATCTTCCAAGAGGTAGGGTAAGGGGTAGGATTAGAATTTTTGAGTTAAGTTGTTTTGTTTAGGAGTTTCCCCATCTTAAATTTGAATACTTGTTAAAGGTTGGAATAGTAGTAGTAGTAGTAGTAGTAGTAGCAGTAGTAATATCTTAGCTAAGAAATTTACATTATCCCATGCTAAACCTAAACGTTGGACAAACAATAGTTCAAAGCATCTTACCATGACCCATGCTATCCTAGTTTTCTTTCACGTTGTCGTTAGGTGTTACTCTGTTTAAAAGTATACTGGAAATTTTTTTCATTTCGGGTTTATGGGACATTACACCCTCCATGCCAGCTGGTCTCACAATACATGTGTCATAGGGGACAGTTATTATCCACCAACTCTCCATTAATGAGATTCGAATGACCACCCAAGCGCCATAGTATAAGGTCATAGAAATATATCAACAAATTTAGTAGTTTGCAAGCAGGTTTTCCATAGTATTACACCATCGTAATATAGTATTACACCATAGTTATTACCCATGGCCATGTACACTAAGGCCATCCACATTTTGGTGCTTTACACTTCAAGCACATATCATGCTAATACATGGTGGTAGAACTGAAAAAGGAAGAGTTTCCCCATAGTAGTACCTGCATATAAACAAGGAATAAATACTTTAGCAATTTGCTAAGTAAGACCAGAACCTTCCAAGGCTACCCTTACCTCTCGGCAGCTCTGCCTGGGGTACTCCTTCCCCTTGTTACAAACCATCAGTGCCCCATCATGGGCCTTAACTTTCATCAACAAGAGTCTGTATCACCTGAGGTAACAATGAGACTTTTATAATATGCACATAGATCCTTAAAATAGTAAGCAGGAAGTTTCTTTTATTAACACTCTAGTATTGGCATACCGACAATAGAATTACCTTACCTATACTACACATCGCTTCCACAAAGCCAAAAGACTTACAACTAAGTTATTTTATGAAAACTTAGACTTTTTAAGATACCGCAAACAAGTGTCGATGCATATCTTATCAATGCTGAAGTTAATTTACGAATCATCATCCTTAAAATAACTTTTATTACATTAGTAGAAAATTTTAAATTTTTACTATTTTTAGGGATATTACAAGTGGTATAAGAGCCAAGCTACAAAACTAAGTGACCTATTAGGCTCATTACAAACAGAACATCCGCTGCAGATACCCAGTAAACAAAAACATACATTTATGAATTTGTTATATTTATGTGAAAAATAAACTAACAGATTTCCTGTTCTTAACACTTATATAACATTTCAGGTACAGTCATTGTCTGAAAATGAATGCAGAAGGGGGCAGCAGCATACATGGAAATCTGAATTATCCACCATGAGAGCAAGAAATAGTGGTGGAACTCAACTCGGATTTAATGAAATCCATGCAAAATCTACAGGAAGAATTCCAAAGTTTCAGGGATGACAACATGCAAGAAAGACGAGAACAACAAGCTATAAATGAAGTTCTGCTTCAGACTTTAACAGGGGCAAAATACCACGGACAGCCCACACTCTCAGTCAACACCTTTAAAAAGGGAAACAGTCACACAAAGAGGATAGCCAGCCCTAAGGGAGAAGACCAAGGAGAAAACATACCTAAATCAATGGAAGAGGACTATAAGAACTCTTCCAATGATGAAGGTTCGCCACCTCCTTGCAAGAAAAGGAGGAAAAGTGACGACATTTTACAAGGGGAATTCAAAAAAATAAAAGCCCCAACGTATGATGGAGAGATTAAATCTTGGGAGAAGGCTGAGGAGTGGCTGCTAGGAATGAATAATTACTTCAAAGTTCATAATTACTCCAGTGAAATGCAAGCCCAACTAACCATATACAACCTGAATGGTAAAGCAACCATATGGTGGCTGGACTTGAAATACACCAAAGGACAAGAACTAAGAGACATAACGTGGGACACTTTCAGCAGAATATTCCAGGACAAATATATGTCTGAAAGATTCTTTGACAAGAAAATTAAAGAATTTCATGAGTTGAAAATGGGCTCCCTAACCATGGAGGCATTCATAACCAGATTCTTAGACTTGCTGCACTATGTCCCATACATCAAAGACAAAAAGGTCAAGATACAATAGTTATTGGGAGGGATACCACCAAAATTCAGAGAAAAGATAGAGTTTGACATGCCCAAAACCCTTGATGTGACCTTACATTAAGCAAGACTGTGTTATAAGCACGGACAGCCAAGGAATGATAACATCAATAGAAACAGAGATAGGTTCAGAACCTTCACAGACAACCGCAGACTGGGTTTTAAACCTCCACCTTACTGGAAACAAAACAACAGTTTCCAACCTAATAGAGGCTTCAACCGACCTCAATGTAATGTGCCTTGTAGGAATTTTATTAAAATGGCAATTTTTTACTTTTTTCCCTAGTTTGACCTTTGACTAGTTTTGAGCTCTAGGTCCCCAAATTGCTTCAATTGCTCCCAAATATTCTGAGAAGGTATATGGATGATGTTAGAACATAAATATGTATTTCAGGGATGCTTTTGGACCTTTAAAATACTTCTGCAAATCATCTTTCAATTATGGCCAATGTAGGGAACTTTACCAGTAATTTCTCTTTGACTAGTATTGGTCTCTAGGTCTCGAATTGACTCCAAATGCCTTCAAATATTCAATGAAGGTGTATGAATGATATTATGACTTGAATATGATGTTCAGAGATGATATATGACCACCAAAATACCTCTGAAAACTCTCTTAAGATTCTGGACCAAGTATGCAATTTTACTAGTAATTTGGGGTTCAAATCCCCCTGGGGTTAGTACTGAAAATGGATTCACAAATGCCTCCAAACCAACTCAAATTTATGAACAAAGGTAGGGAATGTATTAATTATGTTATTAAGATCTCATGTGCACCATTAATTGATTATTATATCTGTTCCAACCCTCTCCCATTCAACTGCAAAAATCACCAATTCGACCCTTGGGGAAATGGCACTATTTCTTCTCCCAATGCAATTAAACTGAGTAAAAATACTTCAAATGCTCAAGTACAGTACATAAAACTTGTAAAATACATCCATGGCAGTCCATTAATCACAAATGCATCAGAGAATCATCCATTCATTCGAAATCATCATCAATACATTGGTTCACAACAAGGTAGTGGGGAAATGGCATTGTTCTTCCATTAAAAATGAGATTTATACATTTCTACTTGGAATTTCGACTTGAAACTTTTAGGAGATGAAGAAAAGAGTATTTAATTCATATTAAAAAAGAAATGGGGCATTAGAAGCTCCTCCAAAGAGTACAATAGCTCACCAAAAACGCCCTCCCTCAAGGATCAAGAATATGCCATCAAAACTGGAAATGGTTGAGAGAATGTGCTGCAATAGAAGAAACCATGAGCTGCCCTGTAGCTTACACCTGCAAATAAAGACTCCATTAAAGCTCCAAATGAAAAATCTGAATGGACTTTCCAATTACCAACTTGGATGGGAATCTTTCACCCTCAAAATTGGCTAAGGCAAGAAACTAGTCATCCACTAGCTCTCCCTCTACACAAATGCAATTGCAAATTCTACAAATGATAAAAAGTTGGTTCCATTATATGTTATTGACATTTATAAAGTTCTAATGTCCTCCATGGGTCGAATTCCTTCCAAGAGACTCATGCCAACTCAAGTTGGGAAGAGATTCCAAAGAACGCCACTTGTACAACAATTCATAGTCTCCCACTTCCACCAAATCACATGTGGAAGTATCTTAGATGCCCTAACACCCTTGAGTGCCCTCTTGGAGTCTATTTTTAGCCCTAACATGTCATATAGAATGATGCCAAGTGTAGTGGGGAAATCTAGCCATATGTGGGTCCCACTTCCTCCATGTGTCTTCATGATCAAATGCCACTTTGATTTTCACTTGTATATATTTATTTAGGTCCTTTATTAAATATTTATTCCATTCTAATGTTCAAACATCATTTATTATCCCCATTATTCCAAATCTCAAAGCTTCCACCCCAAACCTAGGAAACTAGTAATTTTCCTCCTTGGCAATTATTTGAACTTTAGCATCAATTTGAAAAACTCTACTGAATAGGGACAATGTGATTAGGCCATTGTGACCCAATGCCAAATTTGGGACACTACAAATCCTCCCTTCCCAATATTTCTTGTCCTCAAGCAATTTTAAACATGGGTGTTGAAGAACCTGCTTTCTGTATAATTCTTTGAAGTTGCCATTGAATTGCCCAACCTTGAGTCTTTGAGTTTCCATGAAGATTTTAGAGAGGAACCACCATGCTTTCTGTTGCACTACTCTGATTAAAATCACTTTATTAAGTGGGGAATCCATCTCCCATTCAGCTTGCTTCCCCCCAAAAATGAAACCAATGAGACAAATTATTCCAGGGTCCCATTGCTTGTATTGCACCCCAACAATTAAGAGTGCTCTCCAACCCACACCATTAGATAAGAGGATTCCTGGATCCCATTTTCTTGTATGCATTCTTCCAAACATCATGAGTACCAAATATATATTATCAAAGTACATAACAACATAATGAAAATGTACATCAAGGATATGCTTCATCAAAGAGTCATGAAAGTGCTTATACCTCCAAGCAAGTAGACCACCATTTTCCAAGTGCATACAAGCTTCAAGTGACCAATCAAATCTGCTCCAATGAAATTGGTGAGGATCCCATGTCCTATAATGCTGTTCCAAAGGATGTGATATGCATCAAAATATTCATCCATGTATTCTTTCATCCAAGAACTGAATGAAGAATCTCCACTAAAATCTGAACTAAATAATGAGCAGAAAAAACAAAGAGACTTCAAATGACTCAAAGAAGTCTCACCCATACATCCATGAATGTGAGAGTCATAAAAATATAACAAAGTATGTGGCTGCCAACAAAAATGTTCTCCAATCATAAATCTACTCTCCCAAGTGTTGGATGAAGTTCCTCCAACATCAAATGAATCAAGTGTTGAGCAAGAAAAACCATGAGTCTTCAAGTGACTCAAATGCATATCATAGGTGCATCCATGTATATTTGCATCATCATAAAGTGACAAATAATGTTGCTACAAATGTGAATAAGAATGTGCTCCAACCATGTCATCATAAAAGGTAAATCTAGGAGTTACATACTCCTCATGTGGCACCATAAAAAAGAACCCTTTCACCCATACTTCATTGAGACTAATACTGCAAAACATGGAATTGCAGGATGTAGGAGAATGAACTAACTCACCCAAATGATCAAAAAGTGTAGAATTTTCATCATGGGAAGGATCCATGTGGGTAGTATCATGCAGCTCCTTCAAAAGTGGGAAACCTTTGTCATAGATTGGTTCCAATGTAGAAGAATCATGCTCTTCTTTAAAAATTGCATAACCTTCATCAAGAGACAATTCAAGTTCCTCTTCCACCACATCAAGTGTTTGGATCTCTTCAAGTTCATCTTCAAACACATTAAGCACATTCAAATTCCCACATTTCTCATGATCCACCATGTCATGAGAATCCTCCAAACAATCTACCATTTGACAATCTGAAACATAGGAGGAAAAACAAGTATCTTGCAACTTTTCAAGAAGTTGCTCATTTTGAATTGTGAGCTTATGAATATCCTCATTATTCTTCAAGTATGCATCATGTAACAATTCATTAAGCTCAAACAAATGGTTTCTATCAAAAAGAAAAGACATGAAATTACCTTTGATGTGGCACATTGCTCTTTGAATCTTCTCCATGTCTTCAAGGAAGGATGTTTCCTCCAATGAAGTAGCTCTCCAACAAGAATTTGACACCAATGCTTGAGTGTTATGGAGAATGCTGAGGGACTCTTGGATCTTATTTTCATTCATCTTTAAGGACCCTTCAAGAAAATGAGGCTCTTGCAAATGAACCTCCTCATCTTCTTCAATTTTGCTTGGAACAACTTCATGAAGCTCAAGTGGTGATGGGAAAGTTGATCTTGGTTCTTCTTCAACTGCTACAAGGTCTTCATTATCATGCTTAATGGAACTTGGGCTTGCAGCAACACTTTCAAAAGTGATCTCTATGTCACCAACATAGAGGTGTGAGCACCCATTAGCAGGTACTCCTTCATAGTTTAAGCATCCATCAGTAGATGCTCTTTGGTTCATGTCTAAGCTAGAAGGTGTCTCGAAATGATCTTCCATATTTTCAATAGA
Organism: Larix kaempferi; assembly: GCA_027924585.1. NCBI lineage: Eukaryota > Viridiplantae > Streptophyta > Pinopsida > Pinales > Pinaceae > Larix > Larix kaempferi. The sequence goes on from BSBM01000247.1 coordinate 4,424,158, forward strand.
ATATTCTTCATGCTCTTGTGATGTCTCTTCCTTTTGCTCCTTAAAGCAAGCTGATGCATTTTGCCCCTTGTTTTCCTTAGGATCAGTATATTTGGAATCTCTTCTTGAATAAATCTCAAAAGCTCTCCTCAAGGAGGACATCATTTCATGCTCCAAGGGTTTTTACAAGAAGGGCATAAACGTTTCTTCACTAACTCCACATCTTCATTTTTGGGCCTATTTTCAAAAACATGTTCAGCATAGTACTCAAAAGACATCGAATTTTGTGTATTTTTGCTCGAAGCAAGATATTCTTGATATTTTTGATATTGTTGGGGCAAGGTTTTATATTTTTCTCTCCATCTTTGGAACTCGCTCATAGAATTATCCTTGGTTGGTGTGACACACTCATATTCATCAGATCTAAAGTCATAAGAATAATATTCATTCTCTTGAAATTGTAATAAGTGTTGCATGATGGCACCTCTTCCTCGTACCATTCGCATTCTGCTTCATATTGCTCATAAGCATCTGCATATTCCTCATAAGAATTGTACTCATAGGATTCATCATAATAGTAAGACATGGTTTCCAATTATTCTTGAATGTATGTACTTAATCCACAGTTGCAAGAACCATGCTCTGATACCACTGTAATGTCCCTTGTTAGGAATTTTATTAAAATGGCAATTTTCCACTTTTTTCCCTAGTTTGACCTTTGACTAGTTTTGAGCTCTAGGTCCCCAAATTGCTTCAATTGCTCCCAAATATTTTGAGAAGGTATATGGATGATGTTAGAACATAAATATGTATTTCAGGGATGCTTTTGGACCTTTAAAATACTTCTGCAAATCCTCTTTCAATTATGGCCAATGTAGGGAACTTTACCAGTAATTTCCCTTTGACTAGTATTGGTCTTTAGGTCTCGAATTGACTCCAAATGCCTTCAAATCTTCAAGGAAGGTGTATGAATGATATTAGGACTTGAATATGATGTTCAGAGATGATATATGACCACCAAAATACCTCTGAAAACTCTCTTAAGATTATGGACCAAGTATGCAATTTTACTAGTACTTTGGCATTCAAATCCCCCTGGGGTTAGTACTGAAAATGGCTTCCCAAATGCCTCCAAACCCAGTCAAATTTATGAAAAGAGGTAGGGAATGTATTAAGGATGTTATTAAGGTATCATGTGCACCATTAATTGATTATTATATCTGTTCCAACCCTCTCCCATTCAACTGCAAAAATCACCAATTCGACCCTTGGGGAAATGGCACTATTTCTTCTCCCAATGCAATTAAACTGAGTAAAAATACTTCAAATGCTCAAGTACAGTACATAAAACTTGTAAAATACATCCATGGTAGTCCATTAATCACAAATGCATCATAGAATCATCCATTCATTCGAAATCATCATCAATACATTGGTTCACAACAAGGTAGTGGGGAAATGGCATTGTTCTTCCATTAAAATGAGATTTATACATTTCTACTTGGAATTTCGACCTGAAACTTTTTGGAGATGAATAAAAGAGTATTTAATTCATATTAAAAAATAAATGGGGCATGAGAAGCTCCGCCAAAGAATACAATAGCTCACCAAAAACGTCCTCCCTCAAGGATCAAGAATATGCCATCAAAACTGGAAATGGTTGAGAGAATGTGCTGCAATAGAAGAAACCATGAGATGCCCTGTAGCTTACACCTTCAAATAAAGACTCCATTAAAGCTCCAAATGAAAGGTCTGAATGGACTTTCGAATTACCAACTTGGATGGGAATCTTTCACCCTCGAAATTGGCTAAGGCAAGAAACTAGTCATCCACTAGCTCTCCCTCTACACAAATGCAATTGCAAATTCTACAAATGATCAAAAGCTAGTTTCATTATTTATTATTGACATTTATAAAGTTCTAATTTCCTCCATGGGTCGAATTCCTTCCAAGAGACTCATGCCAACTCATGTTGGGAAGAGATTCCAAAGAACGTCACTTGTACAACAATTCCTAGTCTCCCACTTCCACCAAATCACATGTGGAAGCATTTTAGCTGCCCTAACACCCTTGAGAACCCTCTTGGAGTCTAGTTTTAGCCGTGACATGTCATATATGTCATATGTCAACCTTCAGGTCTGATTTGTGTCATAGGTGTCATAGCATCTTCATCATTGTTGTCATAGAGCTAGGGAATCTAGCCCAAGTGTCTCACTAGCTCCAAATTGCCTCTTCCTCTTCCATGGGAGTTACTCTTCCTCTATATTTCGACCTTGGATGGGTCATTCCATGAATAATACCTTTTGGACTCCCCCAAGTATGTTACAATTCACCTTGAATTCGAATTGGTGAGAGAATAATGCCAAGTGTAGTGGGGAAATCTAGCCATATGTGGGTCCCACTTCCTCCATGTGTCTTCATGATCAAATGCCACTTTGATTTTCACTTGTATATATTTATTTAGGTCCTTTATTAAATATTTATTCCATTCTAATGTTCAAACATCAATTATTATCCCCATTATTCCAAATCTCAAAGCTTCCACCCCAAACCTAGGAAACTAGTAATTTTCCTCCTTGGCAATTATTTGAACTTTAGCATCAATTTGACAAACTCTATTGAATAGGGACAATGTGATTAGGCCATTGTGACCCAATGCCAAATTTGGGACATTACACTCAAGCATGGCCAAGTGCACCCCCACCACCTGTCAACAAGCCATCTTTCAACAAAGCAACAAAAGTTGTCCCACCAACCGTTTCTTATTGGAAATACCAAGGGCCCCACTACTACAGAGACTGCCCCAGCAAAACGTATGGAGTTTTACAAAACATCCAAGTAGAACCTACCATAGGAGACATGGAGAAAACACCCAGGATTTATGCCGCTCTTGACGGCCAACAGGCAGATCACCACGGTACCATGGTTGAAATTGAGGGTAAGATCTCAAACACAACCATTTCACTTTTAATAGATCCCGGTGCATGCCGAAGTTATATCTCCCCTAAGATAGTGGACACTTGTAAGTTGAACCGAGAGCATCACGAGAAACCGTGGCTGGTAAAACTAGCCACCAGTACCAAACGAAAGGTCTCTGAGTTAGTTAAAACTTGTGAGATAGACTTAAACGGTTTTCCAACTAGGTTAGAATTAAACATTCTACCCCTAGGATCGTACGATGTACTTATCGGCATGGATTGGTTAGAAGAATGCCATGTCCTACTTGACTGCTTAAACAAATCCTTACTCTACAAAGATGACCAAGGGAATCAGAAGATGATTCAGGGTATCCCTAAGAAAGTGTCTGTAAGGAAAATCTATGCCTTACAAGCAAAGAATGTATCAGGAAGGGTTGTAAACTCTTTGCCGTCAATATCCAAAATATAGAAAAGGATAGGGAACAGAAAATCGAAGACTTCCTAGTCCTTGTAGAGTTCAAAGATGTATTTCCTAAGGAGATACCGGGGTTACCACCCAAACAAGACTTAGACTTTTCCATTGAACTAACACCCAGGTCAGTGCCAGCTTCCAAATCCCCTTACCGCATGAGCATACCCGAATTGGTGGAGCTCAAGCTTTAGTTACAAGAGTTAATAGACAAGGGGTACATTCGACTGAGTGTGTCCGCTTAGGGAGCACCGATACTCTTCGTCAAGAATAAGGATGGAACGATGCGAATGTGCATCGATTACCGCCAACTCAACAAGATGACCATTAAGAATCGCTAACCACTCCCTAGAATTGACGACTTGTTCGACCAAGTTGGAGGAGTGAAGATCTTCTCAAAGATTGACTTACGATCTGGATACCATCAGGTGAGAATCCGCGATGAGGATATCAACAAAACCACATTTCGGACCCGTTATGGCCACTACGAGTTCGTAGTGATGCCCTTTGGGATGACGAACGCATCGGCCAACTTTATGTGTATGATGAACAACATCTTTAGTAAATACCTTGATAAGTTAGTCCTAGTCTTTATTGACGACATTTTGATCTATTCCAAGAACGAAGTGAAACATGAGGAACACCTCTGAATTGTTTTACGTATACTATGGGAACACCAACTGTACGCTAAGTTTAGTAAGTGCGATTTCTACAAACCCCAGATTCAATACTTAGGACATATCATTTCCGAGAAGGGAATAGCCGTCGACCTTGAAAAGGTCAAATCTATCAAAGAATGGCCCACACCTACATGTGTATTCGACATAAGATCGTTTTTAGGTTTAGCCGGCTACTACCAAAAGTTCATTGAGAACTTTTCATGGATTGCATGTCCCATGACCGCCTTGCAGAAGAAGGAAAACAAGTTTATCTGGATGGATAAGTGCGAAGAAAGCTTTCAAAAGCTGAAGCAACTATTGATTAGTGCACCGATTTTGCGTATTGCGGATCCTAATGGGGACTTCGTTGTTTGCACGGACGCAAGCAAGGAAGGACTTGGGGGAGTCGTTATGCAAGATAACTTTGCCATCTGCTATGAATCAATGAAATTGAAAGAACATGAGCAAAAATACCCTACGCATGATCTCGAGCTAGCCGCCATCATCCATGCATTGAAGATGTGGCGACATTATCTTATGGGAAAGAAATTCCTATTGATGAATGATAACATGAGTTTGAAGTACCTTTTCGACAAACCCGACCTAAACGCTAAGCAGGCTAGATGGTTAGCCTTCCTTAGTGAGTATCATTTCGAACTAAAGCACATTAAGGGAAAGGAAAACAAGATTGCGGACGCCTTGAGCCGGCGAGCACATATGCTTTACAAGGTCACGGTGAGTCAAATCGACTCAGATTTACACCACAAGATTCGAACGGCATGTAAGAGTGATCATTACTACACGGAAATCCTTGCAAATATCCAGGAGGACAAACTATTGCAACAACAGAAGGAATATAAGATAGATGAGTCGGGACTACTGTGGTCGAAAGAGCGACTTTACGTCCCAGAGAGTGGAGACATTAGATCAAACATCCTCACTGAATTCCACCAGAAACCCTATTCAGGGCATCCCAGATATCAAAAGATGATATCGGCAGTAAAGAAACATTACTTTTGGCCTAAGTTGAAAGATGACATCGCCATGTTCATCGCGAAATGTCAGGAGTGCCAACCGGTCAAAGTAGAACACAAACACCCCTCCGGATTACTTAAACCTTTACCCATTCTGGAATGGAAGTGGGAGGTAATAAGTATGGACTTCATTATGGGCTTACCCAAGAGTAAGAAACAAAATGACTCCATATTTGTAGTGGTAGACAAGCTGTCTAAAGCAACCCATTTCATACCGGTGAAATCTACCTACAAGGCAGTTCACATCGCGAAAATATTCTTAAAAGAGATCTTTAGATTGCATGGGAGACCCAAGGCAATCATTTCCGATCGAGACATGAAGTTCACTAGCAATTTCTAGAGAGCATTATTCTCTGGTTTGGAGACACAATTACAATTCAGTACCGCATACCACCCCCAAACCGACAGACAAACGGAACGAGTAAACCAAATTCTGGAGGACATGCAGAGAATGTACGTCATGAACAACCCCACTAAGTGGGAAGACTATTTGCACCTCGCAGAGTTTGCGTACAACAACGGTTATCAAACCTCAGCCAAAATGAGTCCTTTCGAGGTACTCTACGGCAGGAAATGTCGGACACCCGTGACTTGGGATAGTCCAGTAGACAGACTTATGTTAGGACCCGACCTACTAAAAGACTTGGAACAACTAGTCTCCAAGGTACAACTGAACTTGAAAGAAGCACAAGACCGCCAAAATAATTATGTGGACAAGAAAAGAAAAGACAAAGACTACCAAGTCGACGAACATGTGTTTCTAAAAATAAAGGAAAAACGAAGCTCGTTGAGCTTAGGATGTTGCGGGAAACTAGCCCCAAGATTTTGTGGACCTTTTGAGATACTGGCCAAGAAGGGCCCAGTGGCTTATGAGTTAGCCTTACCAGCTCATATAAAAGTTCATAATGTTTTTCATGCTTCATTATTAAAGAAATATGTATACGATACTAAACATGTAATTGATTGGTCCTTATTACAGGTGGATCCTGAAGGGGAGTTCAGGCCAGAACCACTCCACATTCTGGACAAGAGAGAGGTGAAGCTTAGGAGGAGGACCATTACTCAGCTGAAAGTGCAATGGAGGCACTTTTGACCAAATGAGGCTACTTGGGAGAATGAGACTACCATGAAAGAGGCATACCCCCCCTTGTTTCATGACCTTATTCCTAGTCCGTAGAAACATCGGGATGGTGTTGTTTCTAAGTGGGGAGGGATGTAATATCCCGAATTTTGGACTAACTATTTCTGTTGTTATATTGGGCCACGGCCCGAGCACATATGTTTTATTTTGAGTATTGGGCATGGAACCTAGCACCTATGATTTATTCTTTTATATATTGACATACTGGGCATGGACCCTGAATGACTTCTTTATTTGAGTGTATACTGGGCGAGAAGACCCTAATGTTTTGATGATGTGTTTCAACTTTGATATGGGTCCAAACCCTAATATACTGAGATGATCTTTTTGTTAACACCCAAATTAACCCCAAGGTTGTGGAGAAGGCAATTCGGGGTAACCACTAACCACTTTAGATCTGTGCTACTGACCTAGCACAATTTGAGAGGGTTCTCTCAACAAACTCATGAAAAACTGGAAATAATCAAGATTGTCAATAATGTAAACATACACCAACATTCATACTCAAGATATTCAATCAAATCATACACAGAAGATCATATTTCTGTTGGAACAAAGATGGTTTAAACATTTGTTTGGAGAGAAGATCATAAGGAAAAATATTGGGCAATGGAGTCAAAAGAACATCTAGAACATAAAACAAATAACAGTGCTGCTGCAGGAGATGCCCAAACAGAGGCAAGGTAGCCATCCATTTACAGTCAGAGAGCTTTTAATTTGGTGATAAGGAAGAAGCTAGAAACAGTCCATTGATATAGAGCATACATTCATGAATTCTACATCAATTTTAGTAGAGGTAATTGTGAAGTGCCTGGAAAGAAATGAACAGGGCACAATCAATGTGAATCCTATCTAGATGCTACACTAAACCAAGCATGAAGAAGCATTTACAACATGAATTAACAGAGAAAGAAACACAATTCACATGGGAAAAGAGAAGAAACAGACTGGAAGGAGAATGACACAAGAATCTTAGTCGAAATCCAGCTTCAGACAATGCAAATTTATTCAAGAAAATGTTTACAACAGAGCCGAGCTCCCCTAGGCCTCAGCCAAATGATTTTCCAACCTATTCTTCTTGTATTACATTTCTTTTATAGATCTATTTGTCCCTGAAGGTCGAGCTAGCTCAATAGGAGGATGTTACAACTATATTGACACCTGCACAAGAAGATTCAACAACTTGGGAGTCAGCCACAACAACTTTTTACCCAATTATGGCCGCGGACTGCTCAAAAATGCCTCTTGGTGCCACGACTGTATATCTCAAATGGTGATAGTCGTGTGAAAACTAAAAGAGGTTTTTTTATATTGGACCATGCTAAAGAAAAACCTCTGTCAGTTTCCTCAGATGCACCTCCAGCTGGTTGGAATCTGCTCCAGAAGTTGATGACTCACGAAGAAAACGTGAATTCTGGAAACATACCCTGTAAATATCTCATCTATGCTCCCAAACTGTGATGCATGTGTAAATTATGAGAGAGGTTAATGAATATTGGCCCGTGCTGGAGATAAACCTCTCTCAGTTTCCCGAAATTCATTATGGTTAGGCCGAAACAACTTATGCAAAATGATGACTAAAACAGTCATTTTAGGTCAAAACAAGCTCGCTCTTCATATAAAAATTACATTGAATTTTGAATTTGGCTTTTCCTTTGCAATTTAATTTTCGGGACTTGAGTGCTGAGGTGGTGGGTGTATCAATTGACATGTAAACCTCCTAGGTGGCAGGTTTAGCATAGCACAAATGTTGATAATCCCTCCAAAATCTTAGCACAATTCTGGTGCTAACAACTAGCTCCAACCAGGGATGCTATTCTCCCTGCGAGGTAGCAAAGAACCCCGTAGACCAAGTGCCTGATCCATTGGGAGGCTCCCAAATTCAAACTAAAAAATGTGCTCTGAACTTTGTAACCTGCTAGCCGTTCTGATCTTGTAACTGAACTTATACGATGACTGAGACAATCTCTTCATTGAAAACAAACCAACATGCAACCCCCTCAAAGAGCCAAAGACTTTCAATAATGCAGTTTCCAGATGACAGGCCTTGAGAGTTTCATCACTTGCATCATAAAGGTGATTGAAGAATTTAAAAGCATCTTGATTCATTTCCTTTAAAAAGGCAAGGCGAATGTCATTGTACAAGTGTGCAAGCCTCACTTCTAATATAATATTTTTTCTCCAATTTGATTTCTGCACCATGAGGAGTGTCTTCCTTAGCAATTGCTTTCACTTGATCCCGAGGTTCTAGCTGGAAATATGGACCCACTTCAACCGAAACCTATTTTATGTTATTTCCAAATTCAGAATATTCACCCAGGACACTTGATATGGTTAGAAACCCAGTAGAAAAATTACCTTTCACACATTCATCTCTTTGATAATCTGGACCCTTGAAGGACTTTTGGCAAAATAGGTGCAACATCTTTAGCTTCCTCCACATCACAAATGGAGCTTTTGGTTGAAGAGATTTTTGTAGGCTCTGGTGAACATATAAGAATAAAATCTCCCTGATGACAACTTGAGTGTGCTACAATCTCCTTGGCAGTTGAAATGCTTTGGTTTGCATGTGACGCTACCGAAGAATGCTTTGGTGCTATAGTAAGGGGAGATGAAGAAAATGCCTTTTGTGAAATACCTTCCTCAACAGCGGGTATTTTTGGAGGCTCCCCCTTATGCAGAGAACTGGAGGAAAAATGGTCCAAAGGGCCCTATTCAACAGCCATATCTGCATGCTCTACAAGAGTAAAACACAAACTATTTCCTAGAGAAGAGTGGTTGTAGTATCTATCTGCAGCTATTACATTGGCATTTGCATATGTCCTAGCCTCAATGTTATTATTCTGCCAAAGAAATTTACCTTTGATACAAGCAACTTGGACTTTTCCAATTATACTACAGAATCTTCACTCTTAACAAACGCCACCTTCCCCGAATGTATTTCTATCACCCTTGTCTTGACATTGCTAGAAGTTTCTTCTCTTTCAACAGTATTTCTGGTTGATGGCTTGCCTATACAATGGTCATCTAAGGATTCCCTCTTTGTTACTCTCAAAAAGAACATTAGATTTTATTTCAGCAATGGCCCTGACATAATCACAATGGAATTTTCCCAATGAATTCTCTTGAACAAAAGGAAACGTTCATATTGCATTGGCATCCTGCAACAGAGTTCTAGGCACTGTTGTACAACACTGAGCTCGTGGTTGGGAGGATCGCTTCTGATCTTTATCGAAATAGCCAGCAGACGAGGATTTCGAGAGAGGACTGTGGATGGAGAAACGTATCTCTTCATGACAGCGTGATTGATACTAGTGAGACACAGATCTTCACAAATGAGGTGACGCACACCAGAAACATGAATCTTTTGTTGTGAAAAAGAGGCATATGGGTCCTTCATGCACACCTTTACTTGTTTAAAACGGTGAAGATTTTGACCTTGTCGGGTAGGTGCACAAGTAATATCACCGCTATTGGTGGCAACCGTAGATCTTCACCCTGTTCGATCCTGATCGTCGGAAGATGCGGAGGCTTTAACCAAATGGCGGAGATTTGCAAAATGTATTAATTCGTGTATGTTATATCGGCGCCATCCTTCACAGCCATTGATTTGCTTCTTCATCCAGATCGGACGGTCAATCTCTGTCCTGGAGTTAACGCCGCCTCCTGCTATTAACCCCACTATGCACAGCTACTCTCGAGGAACATGCCCATCTTTTCCAAATCGCTATCTTTGGCTTACTGCAAAATAATCCAATTCTTTTTCCTCCTTCCTGTTTCCCATCACAAAGTTGAAATTTTAACCACGGCCTCTACATGCAGTGCCAAACCGGCATACACGCTGTACATGTTCAAAATTCTTATGCACTGCAATCTTTAATTCAAACCTGCCAGGCCTGAAATGCACACGTTTCCCAGGATCGCGATGCATGATTTTATGTTTGCAGGATCACCCAGAGAAACAACTTCTACAAAAGCGTTCCACAGAAGGTCTCTTGCTATTGGTACGGATCCAATTGCAAATCGTGACAGTGGATCTAGATTGTCTTACGATACCCCTAACTACCTTAAAGAACGGGTGGCAAATATAAGAGATGGATGGGTTAATGCTTAAAAATGCATACAATATTATCGCCTCTTCTAGAAACTTCACTGTACCCAAACGATGGTATGAAAGACTTTGGAAACGGAGGCTCCCTCAGAAAATTAAATGCCTCTCCTTACCTTTACTGGAGGATGCTTTACTCTTCTGGGAAAAACTTGTAAAAGAAGGTTGGAATGGACACAGCTTCTCCATTTTATGCAAACAAAAACCCTGGAGTAGAACGCTTATGGATGACATCACAAACAACGCCTGCATCAGATGCAGCTAGCCATATCCTACTAGAACATATGGATTATCCAAACGCCAGCCTCTTCTTCTCGTTCCGTTGCTGCTGATTTCCGATACTTCATGGTTCGATGGAATGCGTGCATGCATCAAATGTCTACATTCAGAGCTAAAAGAACGCAGAGTGCTTTAATTTTTACCTTTGGGGAGTTATCCCATATGCAGAAGCCGATATGTTCCTGTGCGACTTATATACACCAATCAGTTTTATATCTGATAAGAAACAAAAGAGGCAGCATTCTTGGCAGAGTTCGGTGCATGGAATTCGATTGTGGGTGTGACACATAGCTATTGGATGACCCTCGCGGCGCAAAACCAACTTTTTGACAAAAATGTTTGAACCTCTTCCAATCTTGACACTTGGTCACTTGCAAGACCTTCGGCATTGAGCGCTTGGGCTTAGCCCACTACCCCTTTGGCTTGTTATAAAAGTTAGGACTTTGAACCCTTGTTTATACAAAAATTAAACTTTCGCTCCCATATAACAATTGAAAAGTTTGGCCTTTCTAAAAATTTTAAAATTTTGCCCAAAAATTAATTTCTTTTGCCAATTGTTCAAGGCTTCTTTTTTGCTCAATTTTTTTTCCATTTTGATGTGTCACCATAGACTGAAAACTTCACTGAAAATTTCTAAGCTGAACTTGAAGCCGAGAGATGACTGCACATACTGAAAATTGAACTGAAAAAGCTTGAAGCCAAACCCAAACTCGAACTATACATGCTGAAAATTTACTGTAAAAGATGCTCAAATGTGAGCTTATTCAAACTAGCTTCCTACCCTAAGATGCCAAACTTCTCTGCTCAATCAGGTAACACAAAAATGCCAGTAGAGCCAATCCATCAAATGGTTTAACAATTTGACTCCTTCACTTTGCTTCAAATCAGCCAATGACAGAAGATATGGAAGCATGGGACAACAATGATTCTTTTCATTTTCAAACTGGAAACATGGCTGCAAATTCAAACTGAAAAACCTCTCCATGTATTCACTAACAGGGTCATAAAAATCACTGATGTTTGGCTGCCTCCTACAATAGTTTATAATCTGGTCATCATACATTAACTCCTCATATGTGTCTTCTACTTGCATATATTGTTTTGGATCAGAAAAATCATCTATAGACATGAAATAATTCCCAATATTGACATCTAGAGGCAGCTGAAAAGACTCTTCAAGAGACAAATGAAGATCTTGGGACTGAATTTGGTTTTCTAGGGCTTCAAGCTCCTCATTGAGTTTTTTAGCAAACTCTTTTAAGAAACTAGCCCTATCTTTATACGAACATTTACATGACTTCAAATATATGGGTAGAAATACTGAGAAAGATTCTTTGATTTCATCATCATCATACATATCAAAATATTCTTTAAAACCCTCAACAGAAGCAAGAGTTGCCACATACCCTGCCATTTGCATTGATGAAGAAACTGAATCGGCACTTCAAACATTAAAGTTTTCCAACAGTGGAGTCACCATGGAACCTTCAACATTCTGATATGGAGTCATCGATCCCCCCAGTGGAGTCACCTTCATACTGGAATTTGCTGAGTGGAGTATCTAGGTGAATAATACAACCTTCTTAATGTCTAACTGTTGTTCACCATCAGCATTCAGATCTGAAACCTTTGTCATTCTCCCAGGGATGATAAGACAATTGCTTCCCTCGCAACGGCGCCTATTTGTTAACACCCAAATTAACCCCCAAGGTTGTGGAGAAGGAAATTCAGGGTAACCACTAACCACTTTAGATCTATGCTACTGACCCAGCACAGTTTGAGAGGGATCTCTCAACAAACTCATGAAAAACTGGAAATAATCAAGATTGTCAATAATGAAAACATACACCAGCATTCATACTCAAGATATTCAATCAAATCATACACAGAAGATCATATTTCTGCTGGAACAAAGATGGTTTAAACATTTGTTTGGAGAGAAGATCATAAGGAAAAATATTAGGAAATGGAGTCAAAATAACATCTAGAACATAAAACAAATAACAATGCTGCTGCATGAGATGCCCAAACAGAGGCAAGGTAGCCATCCATTTACAGTCAGAGAGCTTTTAATTTGGTGATAAGGAAGAAGCTAGAAACAGTCCATTGATATAGAGCATACATTCATGAATTCTACATCAATTTTAGTAGAGGTAATTGTGAAATGCCTGGAAAGAAATGAACAGGGCACAATCAATGTGAATCCTATCCAGATGCTACACTAAACCAAGCATGAAGAAGCATTTACAACATGAATTAACAGAGAGAAAGAAACACAATTCACATGGGAAAAGAGAAGAAACAGACTGCAAGGAGAATGACATAGGAATCTCAGTCGAAATCCAGCTTCAGACACTGCAAATTTATTCAAGAAAATGTTTACAACAGAGCTGAGCTCCCCCAGGCCTCAGCCAAATGATTTTCAAACCTATTCTTCTTCTATTACATTTCTTTTATAGATCTATTTGGCCTTGAGGGTCGAGCTAGATCAATAGGAGGCTGTTACAACTGTATGGACACCTGCACAAGACAATTCAACAACTTGGGAGTCGGCCACAACAACTTTTTACCCAATTATGGTCGTGGACTGCTCAAAAATGCCTCTCAGTGCCACGACTGTATATCTCAAACGGTGATAGCTGTGTGAAAAATGAAAGCTTTTTTTGTATATTGGACCATGCTGAACAAAAACCTCTTTCAGTTTCCTCAAATTCTCCTTGAGATGGTCGGGATTTGCTCCAGAAGTTGATGACTAACGCAGAAAATGTGAATTCTGGAAAATTACCCTGTAAATATCTCATCGATGCTCCCAACCTGACACCTGTGTAAATTCTGAGAGAGGCTATTGAATATTGGCCCATAAGGCCGAAACAGCTTCTTCAAAATGATGACTAAAACAACCATTTTAGGTAAAAACAAGCCCGCTCTTCATATAAAAATTACATTGAAATTTGAATTTGGCTTTTCCTTTGCAATTTATTTTTTGGGACTTGTGTGCTGAGGTGGTGGGTGTATCAATTGACATGTAAACCTCCTAGGTGGCGGGTTTATCTTAGCAAAAATGGTGATAATCCCTCCAAAAGCTTAGCACAATTCTGGTGCTGACATTTTTGTTACTTACTGTGCAGAGCTATGATTTTACATGATTGACTTATGAGCGTGTTGAACGTGGACTCAGAAACACACATATAACCTTTATACTGGGCATAAACCCCGATGTACCTAGAAGAATGTTTATGTACTAGGAGTAAGCCCTGAGGTACATTCAGTGTTGGGCATAAGCCCTGGAGCACTCCAAGCTTGATAAATGAATATCAGATCCGAGGCCACTTGAATATTCTAGATGTGCCTCACAACCACATTTTAGCACTGGTGTTGAGCAGAAAGCTCTGGAATTGCACTAGCGTAACGCCCATATGAAAGTGTTGAGTTAAAAGGCTCTGAAGAGCACTCGGGGTTACTAAATATCAAAGTGTTGAGTCAGAAAGACTTTGAATAGCACTTCTACTTTCATCACATTTATTTAATTTGATTAAATGATTCATCTTTTATCTATCATCAAATACTGCGGGAACTACCATGTTAAACGAGGGAATCCGACATACAAGAGAGAGACTAAAGGTGCCTATCCAAGCTTACCGAAAGACCATCCAAATATTTGGACCATATCCTTAATGTTTAAAAGAAGTATCATGTGAATATACATAATTAAATATAAGATAATTGCCATAACCTAAAGTATGGATTGACTAATAATAGTCTTATGATAACAAAATGCTTAAAGGCCTCAAGGCTAAATATTATTATTAAGAGCTTTAGTAATAATATTGTTATTATATATATTCTTTTATATATATATTTATGCATAAGTGGGTTGCCACATTATTATATTATTAATACTTAGGTTAAATTATAATTATTGTATTAATATTATTATTATGAAAAGGTTAAAGTTTAAAATCACTTATAGTTAAAACAAGTGATAAGTCCTAGTTCAAGAGGACAAAATATTTTAGTAAATAATATTTTTTAAATATTATATTATTTAATTTAAAGAAACTAATTATTCCAATAGTCATAATTCAAGACTCCCCTACATAAAGAGGGCAGATCCCAAGTTTTGGGATCATCATTCTTTTTCATTATCATTCTCTTATGGTAATCAGAGAGAAGTTTTCTACTGCAAGAAGTTGAAGCAGTCTCACCTAATAATTCCATATCTGAACCAGCAGTGAACCTAGGGCCTCTATCTCTTATTGCATGTTGGAACCAAGCTCAGGGGCATCCAGTTAGAACCAGGAACGGTCTAAGGGTCATGGTTGGGAGGAACATGGTAGCCCCAAAGTTATCCAACTAAGGAATCACTCTAACAGGTTAGCTAAGCTCAGAATATTTCTACACTAATTATTGTTTGAGTGTGCAGGCCTCTAAAGGAGCAGGTCGAATTTCAGGACAACCAGGTATGAATTATTAACTCACCAGTTCAAGTTATATGGATAGTTAGGTAATTAATTTAGGCTTATTATTATTATTGTGTTTTTTTTTCCCTTCACATTTCTAGCATTCACTTCCCCTATCGAGCAAGGGATTTTGGGCATAGGCTCTTGGGTTGTTATTTTTATAGGCATAAAACTTTATACTCGGAATCTTATTACTGCAGAAACTTGTTTTAGAAAACCAGCATAATGTCTAGCAGGTCTAGCCAAGCTAGCTTGTGGTAGGCATCCATGCATTTCTTAAACCTAGAGTCTTTTCTCTATCATTTTAAACATCATAGTTCTCTTTCTGGTAGCGTTACTCATGTACATTGCTATCAACCTTATTTTCATGCTTTCAGTTCTGTTACTCTTTTTAAATATATTTAGGAAAATAAACACAGTCATGTTAGAGATATTTTTGCTTTTAAACAGAAATTGAAATGTCATATTATTTTTCCCAAAGACCTATCAAAAACATTATAGTAGCGAGAATGTATTGTACAGTAGTTTCAACCTTTTTGAAATATCAACGAAACCCCTCAACCCATAGTCACGAATTCAACCAACAGTCAACCCATTGCAAAGAAAACGCATCATACATTTCAAGGAAGTCACGATTGCAAATCAGTGACGCAGACATTATATATTACAGCTTACATTACAAACATTTAATCCCCAAACTCTAATGGGCTTCGCTACCTTCTGAAGGATCGAATCCCACATAAAAAGATCATAGTATTCACCTATCATTTGAGAGAATTATTTTAACACAATGAAACATAAGACAAGAGATCGATTCCCATCATCGATAACCCTACTGTCTTACAAATCGCCAAACGACATAGCATCAACGTGTAGACCCTATTCCCTTTCAAACAATCAAAACGAAGAGCAGCTAGGGTTACACCTTCATCTAAAACGCAGGAGGTTATACATAGTTATTTTTCAACCAAACATTACGCATCAACATACAGACAAGCGTTATATACAAACACAGGACTGGGGATCGGATCCCTCTACCATTTTCATCATTTAAAACCCTTTTTCTATTTATTTCAAACACCAGAAACGCAACAGTAAGAACCAAATTTTAAACTTTTCAGGCTTCTAGATAAAACAACTTCAGGGTTACGATTTCTCCTATCAAAACATTCGTTGTTAGCAAGCCAAAACATTACGAATAATTTAGGCTCAGACATCATTCCTTTTCAACATACAGAGCTTCACCAATTCTCATTTTAACACGCAGTCATCAAATCGAAACACACAAGATAGAGAAACCACGAAAGAAAGACGTAGAGGTCATACATTCTTTTAAATCTCATGGATACAGGTTCAAAGTCTAATAGAAAATGCAGACGCCAACACTATCTCATCATTTATACATTGTACATAATAGAAAACAAACGCAGGTCCACATTTATACCATTTCAAAACAACGAATTTATATATATACAAAAGTATGTATTCATTCCCATTCTCCAAATCCCGAGAGAGCTTATGGTTCCAAGCTACTTCCAAAACAAAACCCTCCATTTCCAACTAGACCTCATAACCTATTACATTATAACAAATGGTCCAGCCAAATGGCGACCTTCCAGGAACTCTAAGAAGTCACAGTGAGACCCAAAAAGGGGATTCACGAAGTTCCTTATAACGATTGCAAACAATACTACTCCACAGAGGTGAGAGGGAAAGGGTAACAATGGAAAAATATGGACTTACCCTTCCAGTTCCCAAGTCATCGAAAGTCCTGACTACGACAGCAAACCATGCAGAAGTTCTCGCCACCCTTCACCTATCATCCCATAAACATACTCTGGTTAAACCCTGAGAAGCATAGACAACCAACGACTAATTACTGAAATAGAAGAAGAGGAATGATGATTAGAAGAGAAACATCACATGAGCATTAGTATCATGTTTCCATTCTCCATCATTTCAGCAGCTACCAGGTGCCCTGACCATGAGCGTAGTTCAGGATAGGCATGATAACCCTGTCCCAAAAACACAATGCAGGATGGAACCAAGCCAAATGAAAACATAGAGTAACATTCACTACTGCCAAACCCCAAACATCGAAACCCTCCATGCCAGCTGGTCTCACAATACGTGTATCATAGGGGGCAATTATTATCCACCAACTCTCCATTAATGAGATTCGAATGACCACCCAAGCGCCATAGTATAAGGTCATAGAAATATATCAATGAATTTAGTAGTTTACAAGAAGGTTTTCCATAGTATTACACCATAGTTATTACCCATGGCCATGTACACTAAGGCCATCCAAATTTTGGTGCTTTACACTTCAAGCACATATCATGCTAATACATGGTGGTAGAACTGACAAAGGAAGAGTTTCCCCATAGTAGTACCTACATAAAAACAAGGAATAAATACTTTAGCAATTTGCTAAGTGAGACCAGAACCTTCCAAGGATACCCTTACCTCTCGGTAGCTCCGTCGGGGGTACTCCTTTCCCTTGTTACAAACCATCAGTGCCCCATCATGGACCTTAACTTTCATCAACAAGAGTCCGTATCACTTGAGGTAACACTAAGACTTTTATAATATGCACATGGATCCTTAAAACAGTAAGCAGGAAGTTTCTTTTATTAACACTCTAGTATTGGCATACCGACAATAGAATTACCTTCCCTATACTACACATCGTTTCCGCAAAGCCAAGAGACTTACAACTAAGTGAGTTTATGAAAAATTAGACTTTTTAAGATACCACAAACAAGTACCGATGCATGTCTTATCAGTGCTGAAGTTAATTTACGAATCATCATCCTTAAAATAGCTTTTATTACATTAGTAGAAAATTTTAAATTTTTACTATTTTTAGGGATATTACATCACCACTATAATAAGGTTAGGGTTCTTTCATATTCTAACAAAGGACTTATAGAAAACATCACACTATCTCAAAAACTAGAAGTATGCAACCTGTAGCCTAGACAGTTAAAGAGATTGTGTATTAGTTTTAAGCTAAGTAAGCCTCAAAGGGTTAACCAGATTCCAACTGCCAACAAGAGCTAAATTATAAATAATAATGTACCAATAAGTAAATAATATCATAAGTACCATCTATCATACCTTAACACAAAGTACAACCAAGTCATATTATGATCGCAACTGTATGTAGGGCTATAACATAAATATCACGCATCATATTAAAAGACGATAATTTCATAGTTATAGTTAAAGTATCGTAATACTTATGCTCCATGAAATAGTATGCGTGGATAGAAAATGATGAATCAAATAATATTTAAGATCATTAAAACAGACATAGGAGTATTCATGCATTAAATTGTCGATAAGATAATTAAAAGTTTCTAAGGATAACTACATGTCGTAATTAGTTAACATTAAGCATAGGCATTCAATAGACATTTATTACTTCCGCACATCAGTTAATGCTAAATATAATGCTTAGAATTTTTTTTAAATTTTACAAAATTTTGGGATGTTACATGTGGTATCAAAGCGCGAGTTCAAACTCTAGGCCTGAAAAGGCTCACGCGCACAAACATAAAATGAAAACAGAAAAACTTAGTTACTAAATTTTGTTTTAATTTGTTTCTGTACAAAACAGTGGGACATTTAATTTACAGGTATGGAAATACCGGAAGAATCTGCAGAGGAGAGATCTTATCATAGTGAACGTAATAATAACGAACATGAGAATATTAATGAAGAAATCTATGTAGAATTGAATGATCAATCGTCTGAAATTTTACGTACGGTTAAAGATGTAAAACTAAGATAAGAAATGTTAAAGAAGAAAACGAAAGGATTTTAAGAGCACCGGAAGAATTGAACTAGATTTTACTGGAAAAATATCATCATGATGAAAAAGATAAGAGAACAGAAGTAAAATCTGAGTCTAGAACTATGTCCTATAAATACAGAGATAAGAAAGTAAAATACTATAAAAGTGAAAGTGGCTCTTCTTCCAAATCTGATGATAAAACTTATAGAAGAAAACATAATTATGATCAAGACAGCAGTGATAGTGACTGTGGTCCTAAGAAAAAGCATAAACATTATGAACAAATTTCAGGGGAATTTAAGAAGATAAAACCCCCAACATTTAATGGCGAAAATGAAAAGGGTGAGGTAGCTGAAGCATGGCTATCCGGTATGAAGAAGTATTTTCATATTTATGATTATTCATCTTAGTTAAAAGCTAAAATGGCCATATACAATCTGACCGGAAAGGCATACATTTCGTGGAAAGATATTAAGAGGGTTAAAAGCATTAAAGAAAGAAATATAAAATGGAGTGCATTTAAGAAATTATTCAAGAAAAAGTTTTTGTCCGAACAAGATTACAAAGATAAGGCAAAAGAGTTTTATGACTTAAAATTGGGTTCTATGAGTATGAAGGAGTTAAGTAGCAAATTTATCAGTTTGTTAAGGTATGTACCTTACTTACTTGAGGAGAAACCTAAGGTACGAAGGTTTCTGAGCTCCTTACCCTTTAACATAAAAGATATAATTGAATACGATAATCCTATAACTTTTGAAGAAGCCATGAGAAAGGCCAACTTCTATTTTGAACAGAATAAGAAAATAGAAGGTGTATTGAATTGGAGGAATAATAAACCAAGTAACTTTGAGCATAAAAAGAAAACTTTTAATTTCAAGAATGCTGGAAATAATAAAAATTTCAATAACATAAATTTTCAAAGTAATAATTACAGAGGTAATGCACCACAAAATTACACATCTGCAAGAAATGTACCTAATAATAATAATAATAATAATAATAATGCCAGAATTAATGAACAAAGACCACCTTTAAAATGTTATGACTGTAATGGACCGCATACTAGAGAAAACTTCCCACTCAAAAGAAAGACAATCAGCAACATTCATACAATGCAGACAGAACCAACCGTTGGTGATCTAGCAAGGGAGGGGGCCAGAATCAATGCAACGCTCGAAAACTGACAAGCAGACCATCAAACTTCCATGGTCGAGATCGAAGCTATGATACAAAACAAACCTATCTTTATTCTAATTGATCCAGGTGCAAGTTTGAGTTACATATCACCTGATTTAGTGAAAAGTTGCAAGTTAAAAGTAGAAAATTTTGATAAATCATGGTTGGTTCAGTTAGCAACAGGGACCAAAACAAAAGTTGCAGAATTTGTTAAAATTTGTGATTTACTTATGAGTCAGCTAAAGAAGGAAGTTAAATTGAATACTTTACCTTTGGGGTCTGATGATGTATTAATAGGCATGGACTGGCTTGAAAAGCATATATTAGTACTGAACTATTTTGAAAAGACTTTTACTTGTTTAAATAATGCTGGAGAAATTGAAACAGTAAAAGGAATTCCTAGATGAACTTCTGTTAAACAAATTTATGCTTTACAAGTTAAAAAGGTTGTAAGAAAAGGGTGTAAAATGTTTGCAGTAAATGTAATTAATGAAAAACATTCATCTAAAGAAGATAACTTAAAATTGGAAGACATACCTATTCTTAAAGACTTTTCTGATGTATTCCCGGAAGAAATTCCACGACTACCTCCGAAAAGGGAACTAGATTTCACCATTGAGTTAGTACCGAGTGCGGTGCCGAACTCAAAGGCTCCTTACAGAATGAAAATTTTTGAACTTAATGAACTAAAATCATAGTTGAAGGAACTAATCTATAAAAACTACATAAGGCCAAGTGTGTCTCCTTAGGGAGCACCAGTTATCTTTGTTAAAAAGAAGGACGGTACCTTGCGATTATGCATAGACTACCATCAACTAAATAAAATGACTATTAAAAATCGATATCCTCTGCCTCGCATCGATATTTTCTAAAATAGACTTGAGGTCGAGGTACCATCAAATCAAGATAAAAGACGAAGACATTTTTTAAATTGCTTTCAGGACCCGTTATGGTCATTATGAGTTCGTAGCTATGCCTTTCTGGCTAACTAACACTCCAGAAGTCTTTATGTGTCTAATGAATAATATTCTACATAAGTTTCTAGATAAGTTTGTAATTTTGTTCATTGACGATATTCTAATTTATTCTAAGACTAAAGAAGAACTTAAAAATAATTATGCAAGTGTTAAGAGAACATCATCTTTATGCTAAGTTCAGTAAATGTGACTTTTACAAATATAAAATATAATACTTAGGTCACATAATATCTAAAGATGGGATCGCAGTTGATCCAGATAAAATATGAGCAATTAATGAGTGGCCTGTCTCGAAAGATGTAACAGATGTACGTTCTTTTATGGGAATCACAGGCTACTACAGAAAATTTATTGAAGGATTCTCTAGAATTGCGAATCCCATAACCGTCTGGTAGAAGAAGGGAAAGAAATTCGTATGGGACCAAAAGTGTTAGGAGAGTTTTAAGAAACTAAAAGAATTATTAACAACAACACCTATATTAAAAATCCCATATCCAAATAAAGACTTCGTTGTATGCACTGATGCATGCAACGATGGACTTGGTGGGGTCTTAACTCAAGAATGTCATGTAATATCCTACGAGTCAAGGAAGTTAAAAATTCACAAAAAGAACTATGCAACCTACGATCTAGAGCTGGCAGCCGTGATACATGCATTAAAAATGTGGTGGTGTCACTTGATTGGAAGGAAGTTTTCACTAATGACAGATAATAAAGGGTTAAAATATTTGTTGGATCAAACAAATATGAACGCAAGATAAGCTAGATGGCTAGCTTTCCTTAGCAAATACGATTTCGAGATTCAACACATTAATGGTAAAAAAAACAAGGTTGCTGATGACTTAAGCAAAAATGCTAAGTTAAATTTTGTGGCAGCAATCAGTACTTATAAAACAGATCTGGAAAATCAGATCGAAGAAGGAATTAAACAAGATGAAAATTATCAAAAATTACATGACAAAATTGCTGAAAATGTATCTAGAAATTTAATTACAGATTACAGCATTAACGAAAAAGGTTTACTGACTTATAAAAACATACTTTATGTGTCTAATGTGTCAAAAGTTAAGTTGCTGATTTTAGATGAATTTCATAAAAGTCCTTATTCGGGACATCCTGGTTACCAAAAAAAGATAACTATGTTGAGAAAGTGTTACTTTTGGCCAAACATGAAAAATGAAGTGGCTAAATACATAGCTAGGTGCTTTGAATGTTAGCAAATTAAAGCTGAGCATCCACACCTAGCTGGCCTATTACAGCCATTGCCAATTCCGGAATGGAAGTGGAGAATTATAAGTATTGATTTTATAACTAGTTTGCCTAAGAATAAAAAACAGAATGACTCAATAATGGTAGTTGTTGATAATATTAGTAAAGCAGCTCATTTTATTCCGGTTAAAACTACTTTTAAAGCTACTAACATTGTTGATGTGTTTATGAAGCAAATCTTTCGCTTACACAGAATTCCTAAGGTAATAATTTCTTATCGTGATTCTAAGCTTACTGGAAATTTTTGGACAGCATTGTTTAAAGGTTTAGATACTAAGTTAAATTTCAATACATCTTTTTACCCTCAAACTGATGGACAAACTGAAAGGGTGAATCAGATTTTAGAAGACATGTTAAGAATGTATGTAAAAGATCAGCCAAGTAAATGGGAAGACTATTTTCATTTAGTTGAGTTTGCTTACAATAATCACTATCAATCTTCTGCTAGATTTAGTCCATTTGAGATTTTATATGGAAGGAAATGCAATACTACCATCTCTTGGAGTAATCATGTTGACAGATTGATGTTAGGACCAGATTTGTTAAAAGAAATGGAGCTAACCGTGAAATAGGTACAATGCAATTTAAAAATTTCACAAGATAGACAAAAACGTTATGCAGATCTGAAATGAACTAAAAAATAATTTTAGGTAGGAGATCATGTTTTTGTTAAGGTAAAATCCAAGAAAAGTTCTTTTAAGTTTGGGAGTTGTGCTAAACTAGCACCCAGGTATTGTGGACCATTCAAAATTTTGACAAGGATTGGACCAGTTGCATATCAGTTGGCTTTACCTTCTAATTTGAGAATACATAATGTTTTCCATATTTCTGTTTTGAAAAAGTATATGCATGAGGCTACTCATGTGCTAAATTGGAATGACATACAGGTGGAGCCTGAAGGAGATTTTCAGGTGGAATTGGACTGTATCCTCGACAAGAGGGAAGTTATGCTTTGGAATCGTACCATAGGGCAGGTAAAGGTGCAATGGAAGCACCTTAGCCTGGATGAAGCTACCTGGGAATTGGAAAGTAATATGTGGGAAACATATCCAATTCTGTTCCAGGGAGGCTCTGATGAAGAATAAGCAACATCGAGGATGATGTTGAGCTTAAGTGGGGGTGTTTGTAACATACCCAATACTTGAGACATTTTATGTTTGTGGAAAAACATTGTCTTAACTTTTATTGTAAAGTTTTATATTTGACCAAGTGGTCAAGGATGACTGTAAATGCATAATATTATTATTTAATAAAATAAAATAGGAGAGACTCACCCAAAGAGACTGTTGAAAGAGTGTTTACTAAGCCACTAGGAAGAATGGAATCTGGGGTAGAAGGAAATGGACAAGTGGCAGCATCATGAACTCAATAACTAGCTATTGTTATGGGACAACTCCCTTGAATTGTGGTCAAGTTCCCTGGAATGTGGAACTGGAGCTTGAGAATCATTTATTGAAACTGACTACTAAAAGACCTAGGCATCTTTTATAAGCCATCGAATTTGAGCAGAGGCTCACACTTTTTCTGACCAGAAAATTTACCTTGTGGTTCTGTTGTATGCACACAAGAGATTCGATGAGGGGAAGCTATGTTTTGAGTTGTAGTGTAAGTCTGTCTGATTTCTGCTGAGTGCAGAGTTTTCCCGCTGAGTGCAGAGGTTTTTGATATGTATGCAAGTCTCCATTGATTGCCGAAGTACATAGGTGAGGTGTATGCAAGTCTCCATTGATTGTTGAAGTACAACATGAGGGCCTTACTTCTACACAGAGTCTTCTTCCTAGTGGTTCAGTAAATAGGCTCGGGGGTCCAAGGGAGCAAGTGATTTGGCTGCTTCTTTTGGAGAAGTTTGGGAGGAACAAGCCTCTTTGGGTGTTTGTCCACCCTAGCAAAATTATTAGGTTCTACTTGTTTATTTCATTTTATTTCTATAATTGTTTATCTATTTCTGAAAACTGTTTGAATGTTTTCTATGACTAACTCATATATATATAGTAGGCAGATTAGAAAAGGATATGTCTCTACACTAGGTAAACTATGTTGTTTAGATTGTTTAAAAATGTTATTTTCTGGTTATCAGTTAGCTAAACTATTGAATGATCTTTTGATTAAGTTAAATTAGTTTCTACAGACTTAATGAATGAATGAGATGATAAAAGTGAATGAACAAAATATCTTCCTGTATTTTTCCTTTCGTCATAGACGATGTAGTCTAGTACAGGAAGTGTATAATTAACTTTGAATATGAGATTGGAAAATAGCAGTATGTTTATACTTCAAATAGAATAAGTCTTTCTATGATATACTACTCCTACAGCATAGCAAATCCATACTATATACTATAGCAGTTTCAGGTCTTTCTTATCAATGTAAATTTATTTAGATTTTTATTCTAGTTTCCATAAAACAGTTAGCCGAATGATATAGGGTTTCATCTCAGAAAGCAAACTGAAATATCTAGTTATACATTTACTAATCATCTCATAAGATACAAATTATGTTTTAAGAACAGATTCTACATACTTACTTATCATATATCTATACTATACATTAATGCAAACCCTAAAATGTAGATTATCATTTAAATACTTTCATAAACTATTGCAGCATTGCATATATAGAATTTATAGTCTCTTTTCCAATCAAACTACTCAAATGAACATAGTATACTATCTATGTAATAATTTAAACATTATACAGTAGTATTATAAACAAAAGTATGGAAAAACACAGTAATGCAAACATTCATATAAATATCATATACACTATATCGTTGGTCAAACAATTTAAATACAAGTATTGAATCATTTCACATTATCACTGTAAAAACATATAAACATATATTGGAAAGGTAACACTTGTATTCATTACAGCGATAACTTAATATAAGCCACATTTCAGGATCGAGACCTGTATAGGCTCATCTGAGAGTTTAAACCACTCTTTAAACCATAACAAAACTTTAAACATCTTTTAGTTGCCTACTGAACCAATTCGCAGTGCTAATATCTTGTAAACAGGTTCATAAGACTGATAGTAAAATCATTCAGGTTACAGGCTTGAGTCTTGACTCGCCTAGGTTTTCATCTTTTAAAACAATCATCATTTAAAAAATTACAAGTTAACATTTAAACTTCATAAACGAGCACAGGGGTTTAAACCCTATAGCTTCCTTCAAACATTTTCATAAATCGAAGCTAGGGTTTATCCCTTCCATCATTAACTAAAACGAAACTACAAAACAATTTTTACCCAGAGTTTAAAATACATTTCCAAAGAAAACGAGCAACACATTTTCTTATTCATATAATGTAGTATTACATTGCAGTTGAACTGCCAGGAGGACCAACAATACTCCTTTAAAGTAACTTCCTACCAACACTACATGGGAAACCCCAACTCGGGTCAATGCCCAGAAAACCGGCTACTACAGCATTGTAACCTCGACAACCATTTTTACAAATGGAGTTTGCACTAACGAAGAGAAACAAAATATTACATCCTTGTTGATAGAGGAAGCTGGTCTGACCGAGGCTTACCGGTGAATGTACACCATGGTGGCTCGTCCCTTCGACTTCACCATGAATAAAAGATCTTACTCTGCCATAAAACATAAATCGGGTTAAAGAATGATGCAAATCTCGACACAGTACTGAATTTTAATAAGGGTTTTGAATACTGTAACGTAGTTTACGTGGTTAATAACAACTCGAATCCGAGGAAAGAACCGAAGGTTGGAAACACTGAACACGATGCAAAACCATAACTCCCCATGAACCAACACTCTTCAACTTCCAACTAACAAGCCAAGTGGAGCATGAATGATAACAGCTATGGTGGTTGAGAAGGCCCAGTCTCCTCCTCCATAACAAAGAATAACAATAAACCAAAGACCAAAAACCCCAAACCTCGTAGTAGGGTTCTGACACGATCGAGGTACATTTACGATTTTCACGTGAATACAATTAATGTGTCAGCTACCGCCATGTCGATGGTGTTACAAGGATCCACTTTGATATAGTTTCAACATAGTTCCCATCGCATAGACTAATATGGCGCCGGATGAAAACTCACGACCCACTAATCTATAGTTTTGAACCATAACAAATATTAATACCCGAAGTATTACTTGGAAACACCATAGTTCACCTTGCTATGAAGTGTTATGTTGATTTCACCATCCTTTGCAAGGTCTGGAGACTCCCACTTTAAGGTGAGTTTATTAAACTAGATCAATGAAGAATAACATTGGTCACAATGGACTTCATACGCATTTTTAACATCACACACTAATTTTTGCACATGCTGTGTAATCATATCCTTGGTGTCTAGACTTACAAGCACCACTGTAATAAGGTTAGGGTTCTTTAATATTCTAACAAAGGACTTATAGAAAACATCGCACTATCTCAAAAACCAGAAGTATGCAACCTGTAACCTGGACACTTAAAGAGATGGTGTATTAGCTTTAAGCTAAGTAAGCCTCAAAGGGTTCACCAGATTCCAACTGCCAACAAGAAGTAAATTATAAATAATAATGTACTAGTAAGTAAATAATATCATAAGTACCATCTATCAGACCTTAGCACAAAGTAAAACCAAGTAATATTATGATCGCAACTATATGTAGGGCTACAACATAAATATCACACATCATATTAAAAGACGATAATTTCATAGTTATAGTTAAAGTATCGTAATACTTATGCTCCATGAAATAGTATGCGTGGAAAACAAATGACGACTCAAATAATATTTAAGATCATTAAAACAGACATAGGAGTATTCATGCATTAAATTGTCGATAAGACAATTAAAAGTTTCTAAGGATAATTACATGTCGTAATTAGTTAACATTAAGCATAGGCATTCAATAGACATTTATTACTTCCGCACATCAGTTAATGCTAAATCTAATGCTTAGAAAAAAATTAAATTTTACGAAATTTTGGGATGTTACATATAGATTTTCCATTGTTTGGAATCATTAATTTCTTCTAATACTATGGTCAACCTTGAACATCAAGGACTATGGTTTGGTATAGTTGAAACATTTAGTTGAATCATTTTGTAAATATCTTTGAGCAACTTATGCAATGGTATTTGGATTTTTGAACTTTTGATAAATATCACAAATACTTCTATTAACTCTACCATGTTTTATTTTCTAGGGGTTACTTGTTTCTTAGGGAAGTTTTTTATATATGAGGTATGATTCTTGGAATAGGAGGCACTACAATAAGGCATAATGTTATTTATGTGATATAAAAAAAAAAACTAGATTTCATGTATCTCTACTATGAAAACAATTTTGATTGATGTGCATGATTTGAGATAATAATTCAATAATTTTCTTGATGGGGCATGGTAGGATTTACTATGTTATTCAATGTTCTAGTATACGATGACCTAGTTATTATCGTCATATCTTGAAGTCCTTGTTGTTCTAGTACAAGTAGAAATATTAATAATGCATTTTATTTTATTTTATAAGTTAGGTATATAATAAGTGATAAATAATTATAATAATCCATACATAAATATAAATATTTCCTCAAAGTCTATAGTTATCCATGCATCAAGTACGAGTTAGTTTTTACTTTATAATTTTTTATTTCAAATTTTAAACGACTGCCATAAAATCAATTTGGACATTACATTTGTCTCATCCTTGTGCAATCTAGAAAAAACATAAATACTAGTCCACCCTAAATTCTAAGATATAAACACCTATTCGTATAACTACATTTAAAAATTACAATAAATATAGTAATAATTTCAAATATTTATATGTTATTATATATATTATCAAATTTGTTAAATTGATTAATGCTGAAAATTACAGTAAAGTGAAATGTACATCTCTAAACAAAAATTTGTTGGTGGATTACAATTCTCTTTCATAATAACATACACAAATCGATCTATACGATAACAATTTTAATGGTGGATTAAAATTAGAATTTTAAAAATATAAATGTCTTATGGGAAATCTAATCAAAATAAAAATGTAACATAAATATGAGATATAATAATTTTGTAACCTTGGATTAATAAATTTAGAAAGACATTAAAACAGTTTAGTAGTGGTTTTTTTAAACATTTAACATAAATATGATATAAAATAATTTTGTAACATTGGATTTATAAATTTAGAGAGACATTAAAACAGTTTAACATTGGTTTTTTTTTTTCAATTCAGTTTATATTGTAAATATTTTGATAAATTCATTTTACAATCCAGTAAAAGGATGTCTAACTTTTTCATGATCATTTTAATGTTGACAAGGTCTGCCCAGGCAGCGACATAGGCAAGAGGGACACGATGGTTATCACCGAGCTATACCTGATTATTGGGTAGACCATAAAGGACACCCACAGCACAAGGTGAAGCGTAATGACCACAATAATGGGAGACATGTAATATACCTGATTATTCGGTAGACTTATATCACAATTTCCTGTTCGCATATTTACTTCCTTTAGTATACTTCAGGCTATAATTAAGTGGATGTCAAGACAAAATTGTTGGACCATGGTAATTTCTCCATGGTAGATATAAAACCCTATAAACATAATAGATAACATTACTATATTTTTAATAAAACTATATTATTAGAATCAATTTATTAATAAATATATTATATATTTATTTAGTTTCTATCATATGTTTAGAAAAAACAAAACTTTAAACTTTATATTTTAGTTTTATAATATTTATATGTAATATTTATTAATTTTACGAGGGTTTCTAACATTTAATATATTACTATGTTTTATATAGGTAGTTTATTTTGTGTTAGTCTTATTGTGGTTGTATGCTTTCTCCATGAGAGATATTTATTATATTTAACAAATTTATAAAACAAATATTATTTGTTCTATTTAACAAATATAAAATAAATATTTTAGTATATATAATAAATATAGATGTTAAGTTTTTACTTTTTTTTATATTACTTTTATCCTTAAGTTATGAGGGTTTCAATGTTTACCAACATTATTATTACACTTGAGTATTATTTATTTGATATTAAAAAATTAAGAAATAAAAATTATTTTATTATATATATAATAATTTTTTTTAACATTTAATATATATTTTTATAATAATAAGTCTTTATATTTTAGAGTTTGGGTAGATTAACAAATATGTTTTTCCTAGATTGTATGGGGATGAAACAAGTGTACTCTCCAATTGATTTTATGGATGTTGGGCAGTTTGGTAGTTAAGACGTAGGCACCAGGGATTACAGTTTGTGTTTTGAAAAGAGTTTATAGAAACATAGTTAAGGATGTTTGAGGCCTACCAATCAATCATAAATTCAAATAGTAATATGTTTAAATTACTATTCTTTTTTAATATAAGATTTAACATAGAAAAAATTAAATAACCTTATATTTATATATATATATATATATATATATATATATATATAATCTATTTTATAATCATTGATATATATATGTTTTTTTTATTAATATAAGTTATGGTAAAACAATTAAAGTCTTATTGAGACATTAACATGACCATTAAACCATGATCAAGTTTTTAATTTAAAATTTTACACAGCAATGCATATAATTAATCACCAGAAATGAGAAAGTTCAATTACTAATGTTAAAGAATTTTGTAGAGTAATATGCAATTATGTATAAATTGAGTACTTCATAGCAAATACATTTGACAACAACGTGAACTAAGGTGAGCAAATATTTTAATATAACACATGTATAGGAGACAGCTATTGATATTCATTATAATTATAATTATCATTGGAGAGGTCATGCTTCTCATTTTCGAGATTTGTTTACAAAATTATAATACTAATTGTGTGTGCCACACGTTAGAGTGGTTTTGTATTATTGAGTCATGTGGAAGCCTTAAAAGCATACATAAGGGTGCTCCGCAATTGATGTGAACGTTAGATGGAATTTGCAGATATGAAGGCATAGATAGCTATGAATTCAAAAGAATTTTTTCTCCGCCTTCGTTATAGTCTAAGTAGCTCTATTGTGTTTAAGAACCTTGCCCAACTCTTGCTCAAAATCAGTTTTAGGCATTGTAGAGAACTACTCCTATTTTTCATTGCACATTTTGGTATTTTTTTAGTCCAACAAAATCCTATGCTATATAGTTGATAGAATATGAAAATAATGAAGAAGAGTATAGATAGACTGTTTCGATAAATAATATTAATATGTAAAAAATTGTCTGAAAAGTTCAAAACAATGGTATTTTATTTTCTATTAGAAACTCTAAAATGGATGATTTTTTATATTTTTGGAAACCAACTTCATGGTAAGGTCGTTATGTAAATGTGATACACGTTTTTTGGTATCACATTTTTTTCCACAATTTAGTGCACACCAACCTCCGAAACATGCTTACTTACTTTGGATGTTATAATATCTATAACAAAGGAGATAGCTTCTAGTCCCTACCTTACGATTATGTAATTGATGTGCTTGTACTTGTCCTCAAACCACTTCCCAAGTTTGACATTTTATAACTCAAAGTCATACCACCCGACATATAGTGCATGAAGTGACAACTCTCCCCAAATGGGTGACTAGATGCACTGATAAGTTTTGTGCATATCTTTTATGTGCTTCCAAAACAACCCTACCTCATCCACGTGCAAAGTTGAGAGTTGCGCCATGACCATGTGCTTACAGTTTTTTCATTGAAAAAATGGATATTACGATTTGCTTTAAATCACTTATATAATGTCGTTTTTGACATATCACAATTTGATTTTTAAATATTGCAATTTGTTTCAGTAACTATACAATTTTATATCCAAAATATTATTATATGATTTCAGTTGGTATTGAATTTTAGGTTTTTAATTCTTTGAACATGGGAAACAAAAGGAATTGAAAAATAAAGTATGATTGCATCAAAACTAATCGAAAGGAAAGGAAAGAGAAACAATGTGAAAGCATGGAAAAGTTAAGAGAAAAAATAAAAACGGAAGAAAATGTGCAGGCTCATGCAAGTGACGAAGAAATGCAAAATGTCGAGGGAAACATTGATGAAATAAATGAAGAACATGGAGGTAATGAGGAAATGACAAATGTTAAGGGAATCATAGATAGTGTTGATATCAACACCATGATTGGTGAGTGAAGAATATTTTAATCTTAAAAAATATTTAATTTTTATGTATTTGATTTGAAAATTCACAATATTTTAAAATTATATATAGATATGAAATTCAATTTATAAATTGATATAATTTTATGCAGGTTCAACATCCAACTCACAACAAGACCCTACCAAAACTATCAATTCATGGAGATTAATTAGAAGTTGTAGCAATATCGTCATTGATGACAATTTGTTGGACAATATGGATTCAAGTAAATTTGAAGAACTAGGACCACCGATGCAAGATCATAAATTTCGATCTAGAGAAAAAACGATTAGACAAAAATATCTTAAATGTAATTCTATCATAAAACAAGTCCAATTGTTACATAGATTGTTGAAGCAAAAACGTGTAAGAGATGTAGTTAAATTATTTGGCATTAAAACTATCGAAGAGGTTAAAACAAATGAGATGGTGTCAAAAAATGTTACTGTCGCCCTTGCCACACTTTCCAAAAGGCAATCTTGTGTTGAAAAGGATGCTCATAGATCGTAGTTAGTAGGTGTTGTTGAAAAAAGAATTACATCGAGTCCTTTGATGACGTAAAAAAGAGTTTATTTAAGTATAAAAAAATTAGGATTCAATTAGATGAGACTGATGAAGTTGCATGTTCGGTCATTATTTGTAGGGAACCCTATAATGATAGACTTCTAGATAATGTGAGGGACAGGGTGAAACTCGTTCCAAACATAAAATAGAGGTCAGTCAAGTGGAAATGTTCAACAATATTATGGAGGCATTAGTTGGAGTAGTTGCGATATAATCCATAGATTTGTCGACATTTTGAGCCCCCTCTTCAGCTCATCCTCGAAACATTGAGGATGCCGAGAAGACTTACACTCTTTTCTTTTAATGTATAAATATGAAGTAGTGAAAATTTACCTTAGCACATTTGTGAAACTTAAACCATGGTATGACATGCCCATCACTATTTGGGATAGATGTTGTCGTTACCACATAGAGTTTGAATTATATTATGATACATTTATAAATTTTTGGATGTAATATTTGCCAAACGATCCCCCTAATTCAAGTGTTCATGAATTTGTCTCCAAGATATTATGTGCATGAGAGAATGATCAAGTATTTAAGAAGAGAGAATACGTTGGGGTAGAAAATGCAATGAATGTGTTGATTTGGAATTTTTTGATGCTAAACATCCCACTAATCCAAATGATCATGCACTATCAAATATCACTGTGAAATGGAAGAGATGTGGATATTTTCAGTACACTGTTGTTACAAATTCAACGAAAACATCCAAAATTTTGATTTACTTGAAGATGATATTTCAGTGACATATTTTATTTAAAAGTTCATGGAGCAAACATATAGATATATCATAAAATTTTGAAATTTAAAATTTTCTCACACTTATAAAAATCTTCAACCCTTGTTGGGTGATATCTTATTTGATTCCAAATAATGAATATTCTTCTTAGTGGCCATTGCATGATTGATCGATCTATATTTGTATGTATGCATTACATATTGATATAATATATTATCATTCGCCTCACTTCATACTACAATAATATATAGAAGTAGATTGCATCATTGTCTTTACCTTCGTCTACAATGAGAATTGATTAAGGGTGAATAGGAAAAGTCATAAATATTTCCTGCAAATTGTTGTCCACAGAGAAAAAATCTTGCAGATTTGGGAACTATCATGGGCATGTCCTTGAGAAAATCAATCTATGGTTCGACACTGGAATTTTGTCCAAGTCGTTGGTGAAAATGATAAGTTTTACCAGAATATTGAAGCGAAGTTCCATTCAGATCGATCTCTTCAAGCCAGGGATCACCTGCACTCTATCAATAATTGCTTCAAGTACACCATCTCTTGCAACTCCTTTGCATCCCTTCAAAGACAGGGACTTCAAAGTGTCTCTCGAAGTGGTGTAGATGCTTGCAAAGTTTTGAAACACAAGACTATATTGGAAAAACAGGGTATCAAATCCCACATTCAAAACACTTAAGAAATCATGCTTCACTTGATTGGAGGACATATTTCTTCCAGGCTACAGGCATATTTCTCCATGCTGATGCGGGCATTTTTCATAGTATTGTGGGCATATCTTTATAGGCTGTGGGCATGTGTGATCTTTTATGGGTATAATTCTTGTTTCATCTCTATCCCCTAATTATTGGCGAGAATTTATCAGTCTAGTTGGAATTGATACTTCTCCAATCTGCAAACTCACATCACCAGTTAGAAGAATCACATCAAATTTATCAATAAAGTCATGAGGCTTTTGGTTACTCTTTCAATGTCATAAATTGCACTTCAAGTTGCACATCTTAGTGACAGTGCGGGCATTTGAGCATAGCTTGCGGGCATTTTTCTTCACATGTGTTCATTTCTCGTCAATATGCGGGCATTGCCTATAACCCTTAGTATGTTACATGCATATTTTCTATGGCTACGTGCACTTTCACCCTGTGTGCGGGCATTTTTAGTGCTTTGTGGCATTTGTTGAACATTTTGTTCACTCATGCGGGCACTTTAACTCGTCAGTGCTAGCACTTTTCATTAGTATGTGTTCATTTGCAAGAAATTTTGAGACTTTGGTGGGCATCTCAGGTGAGTCTATTGACATTTTTAACTATTAAAAAACTCTTTTTATGTAAAAGCAACATTGATGTACCTGAAATTGGGGTATGTATCCAAATCCACCACAATATAGTAGGGTACATGAAGGTGTTGCATGTCAAGGTGAGGTATGAGAGGGTAATCCAGTATGCTCTTAGTTCAATTGCATAGGCATAGGTACGTATGTCCATGCTACTTAGCTTCTTGGGTATTTCTTTGGTTGAGTTCCTTGTAAGGCCATTATTAACCCTGTTGGGTCAAGGAGATCTAGAAGCCATAGAGATGTTGTTTGAGCACTTGAAGCTTGACAAAAGGATTTTTAAGATTTCATTTCAAGAAGTATCTCACTGTTCAACCATTGTTGAAACACATTATTGGTTTTAATCCTATGGGTTCAACATGTTTATTTGTGTAGTTTGCCTAGTTGTGTTTCCCTTTCCTTCCCATGCAATTTTGGTATTTGGTTAGTTCTGTGCCAACATCCCAATAGGTGTCTAGTTCGAATCCACTTGGGTGAGACGAACTTGTATATGCCGATGGTTTTACTAGGGATGCCATCCACAAATGTCAGGAAGTATACTTTGAGTTTCCCCACAAGGTGAATTCTCTTCTTGTTTCCCCAGGCTGATGGAGCATTTGGGCATTCCTTCTGAGTAGGAAATTCTTGCTTATGAGTTTTTTTCTGTAGTTTTGGTGACCTGTCTTCATGAAGGCCATTATCTAATTCACTAGTTACGATGGAGGAATGTGATTGATGGTTCTAAAGATGTTTGCACGATCTTTCCAATGGTATTAAATGCTCCCCTAATTCCCAAGTGTGTTGGAGCTATGGAAGCTTCTTTTTTGGGCGTCCTATCTTTGTTTGTGAGCATTTTTTAGCAGTTTGGTAGCCTCTCTTCAAGAGGGTTATTCTTTAATTCCCTAGCTCTGATGGATGAGGATTATATATGGCTGAAAATATTATATAAAAGGTTTTCTAGTAGTGTAAAACACCCCCTAGTTCCAAGGGGTGTTCGAGGGTGAATTGAAAGTGTCAATCAAATGGAAATGTGCTCCTCAACTTCTACTTATAGATGAAGTGTTCAACTGAGATTGGTTTTAGGCTAAAGAAGTAAGAAGCTTTTCTTCTTCTATGTGAAAGTTATCAATATTGAAAGTGAATGGTGTAGTATCTCTTTCAGGTCTTGATTATATGCGCTCTTTCCCTTCGTAATGATTATCCTACTAAAATCGCTTGATAATATTTGCTTTAGTACTTTCCCTTTGCAAGATATTTGATATAAGTAAAACCATTAGAAATCATTAGGGTATGTTCTCTACTACCCTAATCCTCTTATTTATTCATTCTATCCTTCATATTGACCTTTGTTGTCCAAACATTGGTCCAACTTGTACATCTTCTATTAGTTCTATTACTCATCTCTTGCACCCTTGTCATTTAGTGTGTGAGGTTTATGGTGGGAGGTTGTGCATTATACGATTGAGGTATTCTTTGCAAGGATCCTCATGTTTTTGTTATGTGTTTTGGAACCTTTTGTGATTTATGATTGTTTTTTGTTTGTTTGTGGATCCTCTTGTTTTATTTGAGTAACTAGTAAATGTAGGTGTTACCTCCCAGATCTGCACTCAAAGATATTCCAGTACCTGAATGAAGTTCATACCTCTTAACTTCTTAATCAACTCACACTTGTGTTGAAATAGGAAGATGCTAAAATAAATGTATCTCCCATCATGATGGAGGTGATGTCATAAGCTTGATGGCCATATCAATGATGTTGTGAAAAGAAATGTATCCCATAATCATTAATGAAACTATGTTGTCCCAACATTGACTAAGGTGCATTTCCCAAGGTGATGAATGCCACATCTATAGTTGGACAAAAGAACTAATGCAATATATAGTTGGACAAAAGAACATATGTATATCTGACTTTTATGTATCCCTGTACAAATCTATAGTTGGAGATATTGCAATATGAGCCTCTTCATTGTAAACTTCCCACTTCTTCTTGTCATAAACACTTTTGAAAACATTGAGCTATGCCTTGTTTAAATTTTCTTAGTTCTGTGCTCAGTCAGCTCAATTGTACTTTAGTAAGATATGACTTACTAAAGTGTTCTATTTTTGTATTCATTTTCTTCTCAATTGTACTAATTTTGTAGATATTTTGATGTTTAGTTTCTCATATAAAATTGAAAAATTGTTGCAGGGAAAAGTGAACCCTACTCAATGTGAGGCATTGAAAATGGTTTGTGCTCAGGAAAAATGGCCTTCTTCTTTGGTTATATTGGTTAAATTGCACATCATTCTAATGTGAGCTAGAGTTTTCTTTCTAAAATGTGTGCCACTTAATATGTATATTTGATTCATTAACAACATGTTTTTCATTGAGTTACAAATAGTTGTGAGATGTTTGTGATTATGTTTTACCCCATACTAGTGGAATGCTAAGTTTTTTGTAGAGGATATCACATATCATATGTTGATCTATGTGGGATCTATTTACATGCTAGTATCCAAAAAAATTAAAAGGCGTGCATTAGTGCAGGATAGAGTATTTTGTTTGAATTTTGTATAGGAGAAGGCTACCTAGATATTTTCAATTTGGATGTAGGCCTCTTTCTTAACTTTCCTTTCTTACTCAAGCCTTGTCCTGGCTCAATTATGACATAATTCTAGCAATTATGGGAACATGGACAGAGTGAATTTTGTTGGAATATTCTCACCATCATTTTTATATTTTGCATGCATGCATGCATCTACATGCATCCAGTCATCATGCATGCATCTGCATGCATCCAGTCATCAGTATGGTAGTCTCCCAACACCTAGTCCTCAGTATTCCATCCCCAAGAGCATGTTTCTGCTTAGTTCTATCCTTCCTAGCCACAGATGTGCCCTTGTTTTCATCACTGGAGTACAGGTGCGCCCTCTTCCATCTATTTAGGAGATTCTTCAGTTAATTCCATGATCATTGGATTCAGTCCTTGATTTGAGGACTGATTACTAGTTTAACTGACTAAACCACTTAGATAGACCTCCAGAGAGACTAGATCAACTATACTGACTACTGACAGCTCCTCATGCACCCACATTGGAGTCTCCTTCCCTACATTTGCACCACATGCACAAGTTAGAATTAGTTAGATGCATTTGACTAATGTTTGACCACTTGTGACCACTATTACTGATTGGATGATGTCTCATTGTCATCTGAGCCACACATTGAGGATAATTCGAATGACCTTAGAGGTTATTCGAATTCATTTGATTATATTTAGTTATTATTCACTATTCACAGTGCCAGCTTACAACTGATGTATGATACAATAGTTTTTCCCATTTCTTTTGTTAATGAGTGATTATTGATTCAACAGTTTTTCTTCTCTTCTCTTATATTCTTGAGTGATTTTTAGTGAGGTCTGCTACAGCGAAGTGATCCTACTTCCAAAATATCACAAAGTTTTATTTGATGAGTTACACAACAAAAATTGTCTTTGGTTTTTTACTACATCGTCCAACAATAAGCCACATAATTTTTTTTGTATCCACAAAAGTAACAAGGAAATTGATATCAACATTGCTATGCCTTGTGTGTCTTCTTCTTAAACAAAAACAAGTGAAATAAGGCTTCTAGTAATGGAACCTTTATTACTTTCACTAGGTATTTCTCTCTCCCAAGTTACTTGTTCTTCTAACTGTTGGAATGTGCATGGGTTCTTAACTTGTTTTCTTGCTACCTTTCTCAGAGCTTACAAAGGGATGTTTATTGTTCTTTGTGATCTAGTCTTTGGTTGGAGTTGTTTTATTTCCTCACTATTGATCCTCCGCAAATATTGTCTTCGAGGATTTAACATTATTCAAATTTATCTTAGAACATCCACCTTTGAATTTCTTACCACCATAGTATCCTAAATGAACATGTTGTAGTCTAGAGTTCACAACAATGGGGCTCTTCATGCCTTGACAACATTGCAACTATGATATATATATGTTTTACATTTCCTTTTTCTCCGAGAAGTGTTAAGTGGGTCTAGGAATTATCAATCTTAGCCTCTCTTGCTCCATTAGAATTGTTTTTCTAGTTAGATCAATCGGGCTTATTTTGTGTGGGTGGTGGAGAGAATTTAAAACTATGCCATCCATATTCAGTTATATTACAAGAGTGACGAAAAGTTTATTGTTTGTGTAATGGAAGAAGGGGGTTTAGAGAAGGGACATAGAGTGGCACGATTGTTGACATCAATGGGAGGAGAAGAAAAGGATGGATAAGAGTGAGAAACTGTAGCACATATAACTCTTCTTAAGTCTAAGATTGCTTCCAATGTTGCACCCATGCATTCTCTTTTGGAGAGGTTAACAAAAATCATAGAGAAAATAAGCAAACTTGATCAGTATAAGGGTAACATAAATATGAAAAACACATGGAAAAAGGAATATATTATAATAATGGGTAAAAAACAATCAACCATCTACACAAAACCACTTTTCTAAAAATAGAAAAGCAGGTCTATAAAATAGGAAGGCTGAAAAAAACCTCAACTTCTACCTATATCTATTGGACCCCATAAAGGCTCCTACTATTGCAGATGTGCCCTCATTCTTTGCACAAAACCAATAGAGTGCTCCATGATAGTGGAGACACATATACCAAGCAGCAAGAAAAATCTAACACTCCCCTTTTGCAAGGAAGTTGTACTCCATTAAACCTAGTCTCTCGCTCAACATCTCAAACTTACCCTTTTTCAATGCCTCTGTTAAAATATATGCAACCTATGAATCTAAAGGAAGATACTCAAGAACCGTTTCTCCCTTCTTAGCCTTGTTTTTGAGGAAATGGTACCAGTCTATGTGCTTGGAGAGATCATGAAATACTAGATTCTCAAATAGTCTGATACAACTCTGATTGTCACAGTGGACCACACTGGGGTCCATCATCTAATCGATCAACTGCACTATCAACTTGCAAATCCAAAGGGATTTACAACTAGCAGAGTTATCTTCCATATAGTCTACCTCTGTTGAACACAGTGACACTATTTCCCACTCCCTGTTGGACCAAGATATCATACCTAAACCTGAACTAAAACAACAACCATAAGTATCAAATGGCCTAATTTCACTTGATAATATCCTTGTGAGTAGGCCTCAATTTTAGGTTATTAGGAATGCATCAATACATTATCTTGTTCTCTAAGACCCTTTTGCAGACCACTTTAATAGATTGTATAATTGTTTTGGATATTTCATTTCCTTATTATGGTAGATTTTGTGCTTATTAGTGTGTTTCGAAAAATAAATTGGATTTTAAGCATGGTTGTCTTTAGATATTATTGTATTTTCTTAGAATTACAAATAATACAATCTATATGTTCATATCGATCCTCTCCCCAATTCTAAAAGGGTCCTAGCTCAATGGAATAGCGTCTGCCTTATAAGCAGGGGGTTGGTGGTTCGATTCCTCCATACCCTATTGATATTGTAATATTGGTATTTTTAATCAAATATATTTTATTATGATTTATTATGGCTATAGAGGGGGTTTCAAACCGTCTTTGTATGTCAGTACGAGGGGGTTTCTAAGCCACCTTCATATGTCAGTATGAAGGGGGTTCGAAATTTCCCTTGTAAGCTACAACAAGCGGGGTTTAGAACCACCCTTGTAGGTACCTACAAGGTGGGTTTGTAATGCCCCCCAAAGGTTTGTAATAAGGAATTTTAGGGGGGGTTCTGAACTTCCCCTATAGGTATCTACGAGGGGGGTTTACAACTGCCCCTAAAAGTCACTCTTTTGGGGGGGAAGGGGGAGAAACGCCCCCAAAAGTCACTTTTAGAGTCGGTTTTGATCTCTTCCAAAACCGCCCTTAAAAGTCCAAAATTTTAGTGATTGTGCTATTGGGGGCGGTTTTATTAAGACCGCCCCCAAATGTTTGTAAGATAAAGTTTTAGGGGGGGGGTTTAGAACCGCCCCCATAGGAACCTACGAGGGGGGTTTGTAATCGCCCCCAAAGTTTTGTAATAAGGACTTTCAGGGGGGTTTCAGAACCACCCCCGTAGGTGTCTATGAGGGGGGTTTAGAAACAAACTCAAAAGTCACTTTTAGTGGGGGGGTTTTAGAACCGCCCCTAAAAGTGACTTTTAGGGGCAGTTTTGAACTCTTCCAAAACCGCCTCTAAAAGTAAAAACATTTAGTGTCGGTGCGACAAGGTGGGGTTTTGTAAATACCACCTCCATATCCAAAACCACCCCCAAAAGTGACTTTTGGGGGAGGAAGAAAACCCCCCCTAAAAGCCAAATTTGTTGTAGTGATGGCACCATTCATACATAGTTTGGCATTTTTACATAGTTTGGCTTGGAGTTTAGATATGAGGTTCATCTGAGAATCAAATACAAAGTGTATACATAATATTACAAATAAATGTGGTCCCTTGGACTTCCCCAAAGAGATCAACATCTCACCATGTGCACCCTTCCTCCAAGAGAAAGAATATGAATAGAAAGGTGAGATAAATGTGGGAACAAGTTGAAGAATAAATGGTCACGAGAAGCCCTGTAGCTTAAACCTATAACAAATGACTTCATGTAGCTCCAATGAAAGTTATGAATGGCCTCTTCAATTTCCAATTAGGATGGGAATCTTGCACCCTCGAATTGATACTAAGGAAAGAAGAATAAACATTCAACATGCATGGACAAGCTATGCTCTCCAATTTGCAAAATGATAAATTATCAAAACCCCTCTCCTTCTTTGTTCTTTTCTTTTATTAGCCTTCCAAGTCCTCCATGGCGCGAATTCCCTCCAAGAGCTTCATTCCAACTCGAGTTGAGGAGAGATTCCAATGAGTACCACTTGTCCAACAATTCCTAGCCTCCCTCTTCCATCAATTCGAATGGGGGAGAATATTGGCTGCCATAACTCCCTTGTGCGCTCTCTTGGAGAAGAGTTTTAGCCATTACATGTCATATACATCAGATGTCAACAATCAGGTCTGATCCTTGTCATAGTGTCATAGCATCTTCATCATTGTTGTCATAGAATCTAGGGAATCTATCCCAAGTGTCACAATACCTCTAAGATACCTCTTCCTCTTCCATGGGAGTTACTCTTCCACTCAAATTCGACCATCATTCAATCATGCCAAGTATAATACCCTTCCAACTCCCCCAAGAACGTTAAACTCCACCTTGGATTTGAATGGGTGAGAGTAGGATGTCATGTGGCATGGAGAATCTTGTTTTGTGTGGGTCCCACACCACCAATGTGCCCTCATGACCAAGTTCCACCTTATTTTACTATTATAAATATGTATTTAGCACATTTTAATATATTTTTGTCAAGCTAATGTCCATTTGGGTTTTTATAGCTCCCTTATTCCAAATCTAGATGTTTCCACCCCAACCTAGGGAACTAGTAGATTGGTGGAATTTTCTCTTCTAGTGATTTATTTGGATGGGACATTACTGACTAACATCTTTTGGCACCATTTCCTGGGAATGGAGGAATGAAGTCATATTCCTTGGGTTTTAATATTGAGTATATCCTCTTCTTGATGGTGAACAAGAAGTGGACACTTCTTTGACTACAGATTTGTTCACCGAGTGACTCCATGTTTGAAGAATCCAGAGGCGACTTCACAATTCTATAACTTCAAAGTATTTTGCTGCTATTTTGGCACAGAGGTTTTCTCCACTCAATTTCTCAGTTGTTCCAAGATTTCCAAATGGAGTACCTATCATGGACAAGTGGGGATATTTCCTTCCATGGTTTAGAGAGAAGGAAGAGGACAATCTGGCACTTCATGTAATTAAGTTTCATCAATATATGGACTAGCTACATATACATCATGAGGATGTATTGATGAAAATATTCATTTACTCCTTGGAATGGGATGCCAGGTAGTGGTACATATCTCTTCCCGTCTCTAGAATTTCTTCATTAAAAGATTTTCATGTTTCTTTTTATTCATATTGCAAGCGAATTTATCCAGGAGAATGTCTTTTTAGCATTGTTGCGAGAGTTATGCATTATATATTTAGTGTTCAGAAACAAATTCCTCTAGTAGTGTATATGAAGCAGATGGTTATACTATGAAAGAGGAAGAATATCTATTATCAGTTGTATCTTCTTCTAATTCTGTTTTATAGCAAGAAAATTTTCAAAATTCTGATATTAAAGCTGATGGTAGCAATACTCCA
The DNA here is from genome assembly GCA_027924585.1 of Larix kaempferi. NCBI lineage: Eukaryota > Viridiplantae > Streptophyta > Pinopsida > Pinales > Pinaceae > Larix > Larix kaempferi. Next base: position 4,466,374 of record BSBM01000247.1, read on the forward strand.
GATGCATCTAACCCAAATGTTTCTAATAATTCTAACTATTGTACCATAGTTGTTTTGAGTCTGTTTGAAGGTCCTATCACAGATGATAGCATTATAGAACATAAATCTTCATCTTTAAAAACCTAACATGCTGCCCCAATTTATGATGAATATAATGATGATGATAAATCAAGTATACTTGAATCTCTTTCTAATTCTTTCATATGAGAGGAATATGCTTATGTTGATTTTAATAGTAGTAATGATGACAAAGAGGATATGGATGCACTTAATATTACATCAAATGTAAATACTATCCCAAATTGTTATGAAGTTCAACCTATATTCGATGAATACTCGGATGAGGAAGTGCAGATTTGTACATTAACCTATGGTAAAGAACATGTTTATGATGAATATGAAGATACTTCAGAAGAGAAGAATTCTACATCAGCTTTCATTGATGTTTTCAATAGTGATCCAGTCCTTGACAACAATCGATTAGGTTTTGAGGAAGGCAGTGACAAAGACGAGAAATAATTACTACAACAGTTCCTCTAGTCCTCATCAGTCGAACAATACTCTTCAGAAATCAGCCAACTTGGGTTCGTGGAAGACATCAAATAGAATGAGATGAACAGAGTAGAGAATTTAGATTTCCTTTTTCTCCACTTGTATCATCTCATGAGCAGAAAATTGGTGTCATTCATGGAGTAAAAGATTCTTACGGATGACCTATCCTTTTCAAGCAGCATGAAGAGGTAATTCATCATGAATTCTATGATCCCATCTCTGCATATTTAGAAGAGTTCATCAATCCCAATCTTCTGCTTTGGTCTCATTGCAAGTGTAAAGTCCAATTTCATGATCAATTGTTGTTTGATTTTAAAAAAATTATTCTGATAAAGCATGTTTGAGAAGTCTAGTTAGTCAGTCAATTGCTTGTATGGTTGAACTGGAAATTTGTTTTCACTTGATCGAGAGCTGAGCTACTTAGTGTAATAAGTGTAAATAAATAAGCTCGCATCTTGAGCATTTCATTTCTGGTGTGAATTCAGTGGATTTGTTTTTAATAAAGCAGTGCAGTAAATAAATTGTATCGACTTGTAGTAGATAGTAGAATAAAGAATCCAACCCAATGGAGAATGGCATTGCTATTTTTAGTTTTTAGTTGCAGGATAACTTGGTTTGCATTATGTGGTTGGTTTTAGCTTGCAGAATTTCATGACATGTTGCAGATGTCAAAGACAGTTTAGAAGAACGCACAAGGTCTATAGGTTCTTGGAGCCTCGTAGGGAGGAGTCCATCCCTAGCTAGAGCCAGATGTTGGTGCCAAAATATGCCCCATAAAAAATTTTAGTTTCCAGAAGCACGCATGTAAAGAGCAACCCTGATTTTCGTTGTTGGAATATCTACATCCAGTAGCATTTTCGTCAAAGCCTTGATTTTTTGTGTCAACTCCGCCAAAGCCTCCAAATTATTCATAAAATTTGCTAAGTTCCATGTCAGCAAAATTTCATCAAGTAAGTCTACTTCTTTGCTGAAAAAGTCACCCTTTAGTCATATTCTTATCCTATATTCATTATAATTCTTAATAATTATTATTATTTAAAAAAAAAATCTTTTATCCTTTTAATAAAATAATATTTTTTATTAAAAAAAAATTAAGTCATTAGCTTTTCCCAACTTATGCATTTTACACCCTCTTTTATGCATATCACGTGGCTTCTCTAAAAGAAAGAGGATAAGTCTATTTCATTAAAATTTGAATCTTGTATCTCATTCAAAGTTGGATTTTAAATCCACGTCAAACCATAGTCTTCACTTAGCGCTCACATTAAACGCCAAGCGGAAGGTCTGATGACCATGGTATGCTCCACGCGTCGGGATGTTTTGAATACACATGTGTTTATAAAACATAAAAGATTGTTTTTTCCCATGCATATGGGATAAACTCCCACTGCATACTGAAACATAGAAAAAATGCACCCGCAGGATGCAAACGCCCAATAATGCCATGTATCACCAAGTTATTTCTACGAGGGTGCCATCAAAGTTTTGATTGCTTGAAGAGTAATGGAACCACACCTTGGATAGCATTCAATATATAAATGCCGTGTATTTAGAGTTTTTCCATATGTTCAGATCATAATTCAAGTGTAAAATGGAGCTGGGTCGTTTTAGACTGAAGTTGATGGTTTCTCAAAATTTAAGTTGTAAAATTTAACAGTTATTGAAGATCCAGTTCGACCTGAAATTAATGGGCGTTGGGATTGGGCTATTGCTCTCTGATTTATTTCGAGATTTTAGAGTTTCAATAGAAAATTCACAGTCAAAGGATCTATCTATAAATTTTGAATAATATGTGGCACTGTGAAATGTATAAGTTCCATCTTTGAAGGAAGAATCCCCTTTGAAGAAGAGAAATCAACAATCAACATTAGATCCAATTCCAAGTTTCAAGGGATATCAAAAGTTGATATCAAAAATTAGGGGCTAAATAGTTGGTAGGGTTTTATTATTCGAAGGTGATTCAATACCAAATAAAGCAATTAAACGTAGGTGGAAAAGTATTTGAATGGCAGAACATATTTCAATCCATGAGATCAATATTTGATCAAATTCTAATCTAGTTCCAAAACAATCAATATCAAATTTCCAGGAAACAGTTCAACTATTAAAAACTTTATCAAAATGAAGAATATCAAGAGTTGATCAATCCAAACCAACATTTTCAAGCAATAACTCGAGTGGCAGATTTGATGGAGGAAGTAAAGCACATGGCAGCTAGAGATTGAAGGGAAGATATGCTTTAGTCAAAGTAGATGTCATAAAAAATAGGATCTAGAAATAGATTTCCCTATTATCCAGTTTTACATCATATTTTATTATTTTTATTTTGGGTAAATAAGGATTTTTGATCCCCTTTGAATGTAATTGATCCCTATCTATAGGAAGGGACCTCTATGGTCTATATATTGTATGTTTTAGCATGTAGTGGGGGAGTTCCAGCCGAGAGGCTGTGAGAGTTGTATGAAGGTCGAGAGTCAAATTTTGAAGGTATGAGACATGCTCTGTTAATGGTATTTTGGAGGGTTGCAATCTGATGATGAGTTCTATCTGTTATGACTCAGTTTTCAACTGTCTTTTAATATGGATATTTCACAGTTTTGTTTAAACTGATCAAAGTCATGAAATCCTTCATTATAACATATTTTTATGGTGAATGCTCATGCTATGATTTAATATTTATCATTCCATTTTTGAAATGTTATTATGAGTATGGTTTTTTATGTCAATGTGTGATTAACTGTTTGTTCCACATATTCTCAATAAGTTCTGAACCTGAGCCATCACCCATATGTTTCTTTCTTCAGTCTGTTCATCCATTGTTAGTTGCAGAGCCTTGATGTTATCAACTGTATTATGCTTTCTCCATTTTGTAAGCCATTTCTTGACCCATTACACAACCTATCCTACAATACAAATTCCAATTTTGAGGTGCCTAAACTTTGTCCTTAACAGTCAGTGAAAACTTTAGGACTAACAATAGGTACAAGCATATGCATGTAGGATTAGTAACTTGCATTTTATTTTAAAAAATATTAAAATTATAAAGAGTGGATCAGGCCGTATTTGATAAACTCTTTCCAAGACCATCTTGAATGGTAGTTGTGCTATAGACTGGATGGTTTCCCTATTCCAAAAATTCAATAGTCTAATTTGGACTTTTCATTGGGGAGAACCCTCACTGTTGACTTAATTATTTTTCCAGGTGTCAACAAAACCCCATGACATTATTCTTTTTACAACATCCAATGGTCACCCTTGATTGATGTATTTTCAGTCTACCTAACCTCATAATTATTAGTTTTGTCATTCACCTTACTCCATCCATATTGTGTCTACGATAAGCTCTTATGTGGTCTATTTCCCTCCATCACACCCAGCATCACCATTTGAATAAATGTGTCATAATTTACTCAACCATGCTTACATTAACCAAGGGAAGTCATGATCCCCATGCTTATCAACTAGTCTTGTGTCAGGGATTCCAGTTTCCCAGTTGGTTACAGAATGGTCTTTGTTATTGAGAAAAGACCCTCGTCTTATCATTTGCTTTAAGTCTCATCAACATGAATACATCATATTCAAACTTTGTAGTAGTTGTTGTACATTGGGGTCCCTTCCCATCAATATAATGGATCACCTCAAACTAAGTAAGGAGATTCATTAGTTCTCCTTAAATTTTTGGTCTCCCTTATTCTTAATGCCAACAAGTGTATTGCATCAAGAAGAGTCTTATGTTCTTATGGTATCAATGTTCACATTTATGATTCATGGTATCAACACATCCATTCTAGTGTAGTTCCTCCAACAACTTCACTAGTATTCATGAACTCCACCCCAATGTGATATTCATACACATCAACAATTTCGCTTCTTCGACACCAGTCACATCACTTATAGGATTTATTCACTCATATAAGGATCAGAGACACTTTCATCATTGCATTAGCAGTATCAATATTCAACCCCTTGGTCCCCTCTAATTTGTAATCTATTATGACTAATGTTCACTAGCATAGGTATGCCTATCTCGTTTGTATAAAACATCATATACGGTTTATAGCTTCAACGATCATCACCAACAACCTCCCCCCCATGGGTAGGTATTTTTCACCCATAAATGCTTGAGAACTTGTGAGAACATGGAGAGAAAAGAAACGATGATGCATCATCATCCCTATAATACCCATCACATATCATACATTAGGGGGCATATGTTAATGATTCGACCTCACATACATGCAACATTTAGGCTAATCCCTAAAAAATGATTCATCAACATACAAAATGCATCTCATTGAAGACATCCTCATTAGATCCAAAAAATAATATGAGCCTCAAAATGCTCAAAGTAGTCAAAATGGAAAAATTCACGAGTAAAAGCACTTGAAACCCTTGCTATTAGCATGACTTATCTATACTGTCACCCACGCGTACCCACGCGGGATTTCTCTCAAAACCCATGCAACTATACAAATGATAGGACCACATAAATCCATGGTGCATTAAAGGATCAGAATGGCTCCCTTGGCTCCAAAATTTGAATAGGGAGTCCTCACATGCTTGAGACCATTGAATATCCCCTCTCATGTATGTGGGACACCAGTTCAAAGGATGGAGTATTCACATATGGATCTACATGTTTCTTTTCCACCATTTGGTTGATAAAAGGAAGCCATGGGCATGCATTCCATAGGAATAAATCAGAGCAAAGTTATGTTCTTGGAATCACATTTAGAGATCCTCTTTCAATCCTTTTCCTCCCTCATAATGGCATACATAAATCTACCTTGCTCTCTTCCCCTAAGAGGCAAGTGTTTCTCAATTTTAATCTCCTAGTTACCTTACAATTGTGTGGAAAACAATTACCTCCCTAAGGGAGATTGTTAACTTCCCTTAAGCTTCCACCTCCTAGGTGACACCATTATATTTAATTGGACCCATTGGGAAATAAAATTTTGTTTGGAATACTCTTATTCAAACTTGCTTGGTTTATCTTTCATGCATCTCTTTATTTCAATTTTTTTCTTGTTTTTCTTTTGGTTTTTGTTACTAATCAAGAGTTTGCTTACCCATTTTGGGTTTATCTCTTTAATTATCAAACATAACACTAGGTCTTTGTCGCAACCTCAAGCATACTCTCACTATGGGAAGGTTGTCCACCCTTGTGGCTATTTTTCCTACAACACCTAGGCATGCATTAATGCCTTATCTAAGCTATTTATAAATGGTAACCTTTCTTATCGAGGTATCTTTTATACAATTACTCACATGGGCTATTTACTAATTACAATTTGCATATGATTGTGGAAAGGGTCACAATGCCATTTGTTGTTTGGTTATTTTAAATAGTTGTTAACAATAGCTAATGAAATGAAACTTATGATATGTTTGGAGTTTACCTTCAGTTATGATTAAGGATTCGATACTTGTTAAAGCAATATTTACTTTAGATTTGAGTTATGTTTGATATTTAAAATGGGTATCCTGTTAGGAGATGGCATTCCTACTTAGCCCAGTGGGCTAGCTCAAGTGGTTGAGTGTTGTATGTTGTGAGCAGAAGGTCTCGGGGTCAAATCCCCGGGTGACTATACATTTCTATATAAGGGCCTCACTTGATGTCCCCATCGGGTTAGGCCCCGTAATCAGGGCCGATGGTTACCTTGGGTACCATCCTCAAAATGAGGGGAAGTACCTGAGGGTTTCCCAATGACATGCTCCAATGAAAAAAAAAGGATGGCATTGTTACTTGTCTCGATTACATAGATATTATTAGTTTTTTTACTGCAATACTAGATTGTGAATGCATATTTGTATATTTCATGTACTTGTTATATAAGAAGGATTAGGATCTCTACATTTTCACTAGGACTATTACCAATGTAACTAATTAGATTTTATTTATGTAAATAGTAGATAGAATGAAAATTATTAACTTCCCTCGAAAAAATAAAAATAACTCAAACTTTGGAAATGTTAACTAAGCAATAATTAGTTTTTCCCTATAAAATTTAACTACTCTTAGCTGGGATTAGAAGCTTGCTTATGAACATAATATTTTCTTAACTCAGATATAATGATATATGAACCAAAATATTTTATCTATGGATTCTATATCCATATATTAACCATAACAGAGTTGTAAGATAAACCAATTAATATACACATTCCTATATACAATCAATTTAAGACTGAATAGATATTGGAGAACAGTATGTGAACAATACACTTAACTGCACGTTAGCACGATACATAGGCAGTTACAGAAATATAAGAACCAAATATAATTAACAAAGTAGATATATATCTGAACCTACTGTGCCAATAGAAGAAATTTGCATTGGAACAACCACATTTCACCCAACCATATACCACCAAGAATCCAATCTACTTTCTCAACAATCTCCCTCGAGCATAAACCATGACATCATAGGGGCTAACAAATCCCGCTCTTAGATGAATAGAACTATTTAACCGATGGAGAACTCTTCTCCTAACTTTAGGAACCAACTCTTTCTCTCATAGGAAATCTCTCAACTTGGGACAAATTCCTAACACATAAAAGATGTTGATCACATAGCAAGTTCCCATGGATAATATGAAGCGTCTTATGTCACACATATGCATATAAATAAGATTTCCCTTGCTCTTACACAATTCCCAACATTCACTCCTTGGGAATTGGTTGGCCTTGTATCCTCTCCTATATATTAGGGAGGTGGCTCCTCAAAATAGTCTCATGAAATTTGTCATCTTCTTCTCTTGAGTAGTAGGACTAGGTTTCCCACCTATGGGGACATGGTTTACCAATTTCCAGCATGGTTGTTCCAAATATCCATATCTTTATTATAAGTTTTTTAACTGTCTTTTAAAACTATGTTCATATGACACAAAATGGAAAGTTGTTAACTTCCTAAAATCAAAAAATAATAATAATGTATTTTTCAGTTAGTCACCCAAACTTGAATATTCAAATTTAGTCACAAATAATTGTATTGCATACTTACCCCTTTAAAGCTGAACACCTCTCTCATTGTTCAAAACCAAATCTTATCATAGATCCACAAATAGTGATGTATATACCTTCCTCATGGTATCCTCCATCTCCCATATGGCCTCATTAGGACTATAATGCTCCCATTTCACTTTATTTGAGTGATAGCTCTATTTTGGAGCAACATCTCTCTCCTATTGAGAATGCAAGTTGGTTCTTCTTCGAACTCACCCTCTGATTCTACTTATATCACATTCCAATCAATAATGTGAGAAGCATCATGAATATATTTCTCTAATAAATTCACATGAAAAAAGTTATGAACTTTTACGTTGGGTGATAATGCAAGCTAATAGGCCACCGGCCCAATCCTTGCAAGTATTTTAAATGGCCTACAAAATTTAGGCACACTCTTGGAGTTAGGATTCAATTTCAAGTACACATGGTAACCCACTTGGAATTATTTTTTATTCCTCTATTGATCCACATAACTCTTTTGTCTATTCTGTGCTAGCTATAAATTTTTCTATACATTTTCAACCACCTGTTCCACTACCTTTAACATGGCATGTCCTAAAATTAGTCAATCCATTGGGCTGTCCTAGTTGAATCGTGTATTACATTTCCATCCATAAAGTATTTCAAATGGGATCATATGAGAAAATGTGTAGTAATCGTTGTTCTATGCAAAATCCATCAAGTGGAGGTAGTCCTCCCACTTAGTTGGACGGTCCATGACATACATAATAACATTTTTTCTGGGACCTAACTTGTCCTGCCCGCTTTCTCATACATTTTCTAATGGTAAGTTGTACTAAAAATGAGTTCCTCATCCTTCAAGGCCTTCCATAAGTTGGAAGTGGATTTGGAATCTCTATCAAAAATCACCTACTTGGGAATGCCATGCAACCTAAAAACATCACACATACGGATTTCTGCTATATTTATTGCTTTAGAAGTGGACTTGATAGGTATAAAATGAGCTTCCTTACTCAACCAATATATTATTTCCATGATTGCATCGTTATGTCACCTAGACTTTGCAAAACTTGTGATGAAGTCCATTGATATTACCTCTCATTTGCATTATGGAATGGCTAAAGGGTGTCATAAACTTGGAGGATATTGATTCTCTATTTTTACTTATCGACATTGAAAACAATTTGTTAAATATTCCATTTTTTTCCTTCATATTAGGCTAATAAAATGATTTATTTACGAATGTTATCATTTTCCGATATCCTGAATGGCTTGATTAAGGATTTTTATGATGCTCATATAAAATCAAGAATTTTAGTTATTTTTAATTTTGTACATAAAATGCGTTTTTCAACAGAAACAAGCCTTCTCGACTTATTTTGAATTATGTCTTGTTTTTTACACCTCTTCACTGCAATTTTTCATAATTATTTACATATTCTTCATCTTTTTTAGTGCATATTTGATTATGTCCTTTAAATCTAATTCACAATTGTTGGAATGCATTTTGTATACCTTCCTACTGAGTGCATCAACCACTCTATTTTATTTTCCTTTGATATGTTTAATCTAAAAATCATACTCGCTTAATCAAGCTAGTAGCCTAGCTTTCCTGGTGCTCAGATTTTGTTGATCAAAAATATATTTGAGGTTGATATTATTTTTCACTAAAATGAATTCCATTCTAATCAAGTAATTTCACCACATTTTAAGTGCATCTATGATTGTTGCAAGTTCTATATCATGTGTAGGGTAATTCTTTTCATATTCATTTAGTTTTCTTGACTTATAACATATGATATGATATTCTTGTAACAAGACTCCACCTATCCCTTCCTTTCTTGCATCTGTCCAAACTACAAAGTCCTTATGGGTGTCTTCTATCTTTATAATTGAGGCATTAGTGAGTAAATACTTCAACTTATCAAAGATTCCCTCACATTTTTTATACAACACAAACCTCGTCCCTTTGTTTTGTAAAGAAGTGATGGGGTATGCAAGATTTGAGAATCCCTTTATAAACCCATGTTAGTAACATGTTATCCACATGAATGATATAACATCATACACATCATTGGGGATGGGACAATCCATTATATATTTAGTCTTGTCGGGATTTACTTCTATCCCATCCTCGGATATAATGTGTCCTAAGTACTACACTTTTTTTCTAATAGAAATCGCATTTGTTGATCTTAGCATACAACTGGTGTTCTCTCAAGACTTGGAGAACCAATTTCAAATTATGCCCATTCGCTTTCTCATCCTTTGAGTAAATGAGGATTTCATTAATCAACAGTAGTACAAACATATCCAATAATTTATAAATACGTTGTTCATAAGACACATAAATGTTGTTGGGGAATTTTTGAGCCTAAATGGAATAACTATGAACTCATATTGTCCATATGTTGATCTTTTTTATGGATATCCCCATCCTTCGTTCGTATTTGGTGATAACCATATCTTAATTCAATATAAGAAAATACTTTGGCTCCACATACTTGATCAAATATATCATCTATTCCAGGTAGAGGGTACGTGTTTTTAATCATCATCTTGTTTACTTTCCTATAATCAATACAATGTTTGAATGTACCATATTTATTCTTAATAAATAACATCGACGCTCCACACACGGATACACTTGGTATTATATACTTTTTGTCCAACATTTCTTGAAGTTTCATTTTCAATTCAATTAGTTTTGGAATGCTCATTCTATAAGGAGCCTCTGAGACTCGTGTTGATCTCGGCACCAAATCTATGGTAATCTGTATATCCCTTCTCGGTGGATGTCTACGAATTTTTTCAAGACATACATCCCAATACTCCCTTAATACTACATAAGCTTCAATGGATTCTTTTATATCCTATTTGAAACAATATTTTTTTTTTACTACATATAACTCATAGCCCTTTTTGGCACAGTTCTTTAGTTGTACTGCTGATATATTGCTTACATAGAAAGCTCTTGGAATCCCTTGGATTGTTCTAGGTTGCAAGTTATCATCTAGAAGCTCAAAACTTTTTTTATAGTTGTTTAACACTACTTGATGAGCCTCTAAACAATCCATTCTTATTAAGATATTGTATGATGCTTAAGCAAGAATATTCAAATTTAACTTAGTGTCCATTCTATTCATTTCTGGGGGGTAGTTTACTACTAGCTCGATCACTTTCCTCTTTGTTTTTGTTGCTAGCTACACTATCCAAGATTGTTCATGTTTAGTTCAATGTAACTTATAGTTTTCAACAATGTTAGGTGAAACATAACTCAAACTAGATCATGTATCTATGAAAATTGAATTTTTTATGTTACAGGGTTTAGTTTTGACTTCCACCATGAAAGATTGATGATCATCATGTCAATTTTCAAGGACATCACTAATCCCATGAAAAAATTGGCCTATGTCACCCACTTTGGATGCCTCCTATGGATTATAATATGTTTTAGTGCTTTTGTTCTGAATCCAACACTTTCTGGGTTATCTAGTTGCATCATTAGTCCTTTTGCTATAAAAATATGCTATTTTTGGACCACATGGTGCTGTATGGTTAGAAGTTTTGTTGGATTTTCCTCCATTATATTCCTTGTTCATATCGATGAAAGGTGGTGGTTTAAAACCTTTCCTCCTTTGTTTATACTTGTCCTGTCTCATATCCATCCATGCATTTGGAGCTACATTCTGCTCCCTCTATTGATCATAACACATACTTACTTTTGTATGGCCTCCTTCAATGTTTTTTGATCATGGAATTCAATTTGGTCCTCATAAGATTGGTGTAAACAATCCAAGAACCGTTGTATCTTTTCCTTCTCCTCTTTGACGTATGGGACATATCGAAGTAACTCTAGGAATGTGTTTATCATGTCCTCCATGGACATAGTTCCAATCTTCAATAAGTAATTCATAAAATTCCTTTGTTTTGTTCTCATCATACCGCTTTGACAAGTACTTAGATGTCTAACACAATTCTTAAAGTTTTTCCAGACCATTTGTTTTTCATTCATCCCTTTCAACAACTTTAAATCTTCCCACCATATGCTGGCCTTTCCATTTAATTTGTAAATGGGCATCCTCGCTTTCATATTGCTGTAATATTTATATAGCTGAAAATATTTTCTCATGCCGAAGAGCCAAGCCTATGCCTCAACTCCTATTTTGGTCTCTCCATCAAATGTAGGTGGTTTAATTTTCTTAAATTCACTTTCGATATCTTCCTAAAATTTCCTCTTTAGTTCCAGTTTTGATCTTGTTATATATGATATGGTGTGTGTTGATTAATCTCCTCCGATTGAATCTGTTATCCTTGCACGTTTAGAATCCATTTTTTTCTAAACTGTTGAAAATAAAAGATTATTTATATATGATTGCAATGAAGAAAATTTAGTTGGTTAGTTCAATATATTATGGATAATTGGTTATAGTTTCCATGTAGGCCTAAGTATTGCAACTTCATCTTTGATACCATGTGTAACATCCCTCAAAATAATTATTAACTTAATGTATATATATATATATATATATATATATATACACGCAAGCCTAAAAGTATTATTGCCGTTATTTTATTATTGCACTTTCATCGCTTGGTTGATTTGCAACTATAGTCATAAACATATTATTATTTTTCATCATTGTTGCAACTTCACTTCAGATGTCATGTCAGTCTTGTGACCTCTTACTTATGACCTCACACTTTGCTATCCATCTCTGATGCTATTAGCATTGCCACAGAGTTCTGGTTCCGACACTTTAACGATCTATTAGGACTATTTATTCTCTTAATTATTTAAATCAAACTATCTAAAAGCATGCATACCTTATGTTTTAAACTCATAATCCCAACCACTAATTATATGCAACCATCATCTACTAGGAAAGGGTATATTGTACCCGCCATTTTGCACTTACCATTACTTGGATACAAAGAGTGGGGAGTGAGATAGGCCAACAGATGCCTTGCATGCCTCCCTAATCACTACCATACAAGGTGTTGGACCCGACAGAGGTTTCATTCTTAACAAACCATTACTACAAAGAAATCACGTAGGGTTTGGAATATAGTGGATGTATACATTCCACCCTATTCAAGACTAGCCACATTAAACATGGCAATTAATGCATGTCTATTCAAATATCCTTGGTGTAGATTGCATTCCCAGTTGGAATTTTGGTTGGCAGTTTTCTTGTTGTCTACTCACTTCGCCTGGTCATTACAATCCATTGGACTTGGGTTTAATATTCATTGTCTCATGGTGACAGTTTTCCCTTAGCTTTACACATCTACTCATTCGATTAATGCAACATACTCTTCGTTAATGGTGTTCAGGAAGGGTGGTGGTTACATTTACGTTTATTGGTTTTCAGTTTCCATGCCACTACACCCTATCCCACCTTTCTCATTGTGATTGTTATTTTTTTCGTTGGTGTCTGCCGGGCTCGAACCTCTAGTTTTGGTTGGATTTGAGAATCGTCTCTCTATGTAGATAAATCCTTCAGACCAGTTCTTTAGAGAGGTATCATTATTTATTTGTGTTGTATCAATTTTTCTCTTCTATTAATTCGTTGAGTCTTTGATTGTTTACTTCACACTGATGGTGGAATTTTGTTATTTGAGGTACCCACTAGACATGGATCATCTACATCCTGCATCTGGGCACTACAAAGGTAAATATGTCCTCCTGTGTTGGTTTATGCACATACTTCTCGTTTTTTGGTTTATTCTAATTTTATTGATCATTGATCTCATGGTTTGGTAGGTGGTTCATCGTCACTACTATGAAGTCCTCCTCGGTCGGGCTTTTCTCTCATCCCATTCTATGGTAGGTAAGAAGTCAAATATTTTTACAAAATTTTCCATTTCCTTCAGGTTTTTATTACTTCTGTGGCATTGTACTTACGCCTTAATGCATTATGATTCTACGGGCGTTTTATGCTAGGTACATAGTTTGGAAAATAACAATTCAAGCCCTTACAAAGAGACTCTGGGCTCATTATTCTCAGCCTTAGGGTTTGTTTTGTCGAGAGAGTTCTCTTTGGATCGTTCCCTTTTTTATGTCAATACATCATGTGAAGTGTTTAGTGTTTTACCCTATTTGTTGTTATTAGGGTTATTTTGGCTTCACTCCATGATTGTAAACTTTTACAATGTTTAGGAGTTTTCTCTTGGTGATAAATAAATATTCTAAGTTATTATTCAGGTCTTGTCCTGATTATCTCGTACATGCATTGTATTGTTGTGTTTTCTTTAGATAGTGTGTGGTCTTTTCCAGGGTTTGAATCTCAACTTGCATTTCTGTTGCATTTCTGTTGTAGATTATCATTTTCTTCGTAGATGTTTGAATGGTAAATGGAGGTTTGATCCCCTCAACTGTGTTTTGACTTATTACTTGAGTATTTGTAAATGACTGCCCTTCCATGGATAGGGTACGCCCCATGTTTCGATCATGTTCTTTATATTTTGTTTCTTATATACAATATAGTTATTTCTTAAATCAAGTACTCATATTTCTCCTTTCATCTCTTACCACTTGTTTATTTTCATCTTGTTTTTAGTTGTCACTAGGGTTCGAACCCTAATGTCTTGCTAAGGAATCCTTGTGGTTTTAACCACAGCCGAACAACTCAGGATATTTGTATATGGTTATGTTAAAATGAATACCAACTTTGATATTGTGCAACAGTTGTGGTTATGATAATCCGCTTGCAATGAAGTTGAAGTGATTAATTTTTTAAAAGAAAATAGTATTTATCTACAACCAATAGGCACACATTAATGCATTATCCGATATATTTATTGTTATTGGTAACCTTACTTATAGAGGTATCATTTATAGAGATACCCACATGGGTTATTTACATATTATTGTTTGCATATAATTGTGGAAAGGGTCATGATGCCAATTTTGTTTAATTATTTTTAACAGCTGTTTACAATAGCTAATGAATCGACACTTACGATATGTTTGGGGGCTTACCTTCACATATGACTAAGGTTTCGATACGTGTGAAAGAAATATGGTTAATATATGGAATTGCTTCTTGGATCGATTACTTAGTACCGTATATGATCCAAACTATTCTAACTCGGCTTCTAGAGCCATCTATTAACTAAACAAAGATGTAAGGTAAACCAAGCAATATATACATTCCTAATCTACAGTCTATTTAATCTTGAACACAAATTGGAGAACAATATGTGAATAATACATTTAACTATACATTAGTATGATACATAGTTAGTTACAGAAATATACGAACAAAGTAAAAATAACAAATTAGATATATATCCGACACCATAGGGGATAACTTATCCTTCTCTTATTTGAAAAAAACTCTTTCACCAACTGAAAACTCTTGTCTCAGCTCTAGGAACTAACGCTTTCTGTGACATCTAATGTCTTAACTTGGAACAAATTCCTAAGACATCAAAGGTCCTCACACAACAAGTTCCCAAACTTTCCCTCCTTAGGAATTGGTTTTCCTTGGATCCCCTCCTACATCTTAGGGGGTGATTCCTCAAAACAGTCTCTTGAAATTTGTCATCTTCTTCTCTCCAGCAACATGCCTATGCACCCTACCTATGGGGTCATGGTTTAGCAAGTTCCAACATCATTGTTCCAACTGTCCATATCATTATTATAAAAAAAATTAATTGTATTTTATAGATACCTTCAGATGAGGCCAAACGACAAGCTATTAACTTGCTGAAATTTAAAAATAATAATAATATATTTTTCACTTAGCCACCCAAATTTGAATTTCCAACTTTAGTGACAAATAATTATTAAAGATCAAGAATGGGGGATATTACAAGGAATATCTCAGTATTACGTTTCTTTCATAGATCAATTTTGCAAAATTAGATGGTTGGATTTTCTTACGAATAAATATGAGGCTTTTGAGAAATTTCAAGAGTTTAAATTTCTTGCGATGAATCAGATTGGTAAAAAGATAAATGTGCTTAGAACTGATAATGAAGGAGAATTTTGTGGAAAATCAATATTTGACCATTTCTGTACAAAGCACAATATAGCTCAACAAAACACAACTCTATGCATGCCTCAATAGAATGAGGTTATTGAACGAATGAACAAACTATTGATGGAGAAATCAAGGAGCATGCTTAGTTGTGCATGATTCACACAAGAATTCTAGGTAGAGGTAGTTGACATGGCATGTTACTTGGTGAATAGGTTACCCTCTATGAATCTGGTAAAAAAATAATCCATTCGAGGCATAGGAAGGTAATAATCCCTCTCTTACACATATTAGAGTTTTTGGATGTGATACCTCTACCCATATCCCGAAACAGAAAAGAAACAAGCTCGACAACAAGTGAGATAAATGCATCTCCATCAGATGCAAGGATGGAGTAAAAAATTATAATATATGGAACCCAGTGACGAGGAAGGAAGTTTATAGTAGAGACGTGATCTTTAGAGAATTAAGAAACACTTCTAGTAATGAAGAGGTTAAAAGAGAAAAAATAAGAAAAGAAAGAGTTTGAAATAAATGATGAAAGTCTAGATTTGGGTGAGTCAAATGAATATGAAAAAGAGGTGGAACAATAGATTGGAGATGTCGGGAGGTTTTTCCAGGAAAGGAAACAATCAAAGAGGTATATTCCACTTGACTTTCACACTTATTTTGTGTTATCTTCCATAGAATATGATCCCAGTTGTGTAAGGGAAGCGATCGACTCGACAAAGGGTAATCTTTGGAAAAGGGCCATGGAAGAAGGAATGGAGTCCTTGAAGAGGAATGAGACATGGGATCTAGTTGTGTTAATAAATGGAAGGGAACTCATCAGAAGTAAACAAGTGTTCAAGAAAATGTTGAATCAACCACGACAAGTCAAGAAGTACAAGGCTTGCCAAGTAGAAAAGGAATAATCCCAAGTTGGTGGAGTCAACTTTGGTGAAATTTTCTCTCATGTTTCTAGTACTAATATATTTATCTATCACATTTGATCTTGATATAGAGAAGATGGATGTAAGGACAACATTTCTTCATTATGTCATTGAAGAAGAAATCTATATGTAGTAGCATGAAGGTTTTAGAGGGGAAGGAGAAAAGGATTCTCTACAGTCTAAAATGATTGCCCAAGATGTGGTATCAGGAAGTTGAGATGTATATCCAACAACTAGGATAATTTGTGATAAGTCAACATGATCATTGTGTTTATGGGAAGAAAGTTGGTCATCATTTCATATATGTAGTTTTGTATGTCGACGACATGTTGTTGGTAAGAAATGGCATGGATCTGATAAAGGAGGTGAAACAACAATTAATGTCCAAGTTCGACATGAAGGATATTAAAGCAAAAAAAATCATTGTTGGAATGGAAATCACTTGAGTGAGGAGGTAGAAGGATCTGGTTTTAAGTAAGAGAAAATATGTTGAGACAATTATAAAATGTTTCGACACACAGGAGAGTAGATTTTGCAAGGTTCCTATTCCTCCCGGAGTCAAGATTTTTGTTGAATAATGTTCTAAGACATAGGAAGAAATATAGTACATGTTACATGTTCCATATGCTATTGTTGTAGGTAGTCTAATGTATACAATGATCTGTACATGACTAGATATTTCCCATGTAGTGGGAGTATTGAGAAGGTACGTGTCAACACTTGAAAAATAGCACTAGACCACAACCAATAGAGTATTCAGTTATCAACATGGCACATCCTATTATGAAATATTTATGGAGGATAACTTGAGAGCAACAAGGAAATCAATGTACAAGAATTTTTCAACTCCAATCGGTATGTAGATATTGACCACACATGGATGAACATGAAATATGTGTTCATGGTTTTTGGTGGAGTAGTTAGCTGGATGAGTAGGAATTAGTCGATCATTTTCAATGTTGACTACTGAGAATGAATACATTGCAACTACTCATGAATGTAAGGAAATTGTTTGGTTGCAGAGATTGTGTTTAGATGTTGGATTTGGTCAACATGTTGTTAGGTTGGATTGTGATAGTCACAATAGTTCTCGTGAAGAATCCAACATATAATTCAAATACAAAGAACATTGATGTTCAATACCATTTCTTGAGAGAGATGGTGGTGAAACAATAGGTGTTATTGGAAATAGTAGACATAGTGAAGAATGATGCTAACCGATTGACTAAGTTGGTTAAGCATAGACAATTTTTCCTAGTGTAGGGAAACAATGGGCTTGTTAGCCCTTGTTAAACTCAAATTTTAAATCTCTTGTTTATGCAAATAAGACAACATGTGGGAGAATTTTGGGAGCACTTTATTCTTTGCATGCAAACTAAATGGTAAATTCAATAGATGAATGGTATTAGTCGACTGCAGTCGGAGGTAATAGATAGTTGGAGCCTGGTCAACTAATTGAACAAAATAGTTTTTAGGTCAAAAGAAAATTATTGTTCAATGGGAAGTCGACGGAATGATTGAAATCTCAATATGAAATTGAGCAAAGTTGACCTGGTGATGTCAACTATAATAGAATAACTGAAAGTGGTTAGGAAGTTATGGATTGTCATAAATGAGTAGTCGGTTGTATTGCATCTATAAATAAGATGTAATGGCTATGGAGTGTATCATGGAATGATGTAATGAAATGTGATTTGTGGTCTAGGAAATCACATTTGTAAACACCTATTCTGGGTGTTTGATTAATAGATGAGTGGCAAGCTCACTGCTTTGTTTGTTTTCCCCTATGAGAGGGGTTTCTAGGATGATTTCTATGTAATGTGTTGATGTGGTGTATGGCATTGTTTTATGATTAAATGTGTTTAACTATACAAATCAATTTCCAAACCTACTCTAATCGATATTATACCCAACAATGTTATCATGGTCTAGCTTAGGGGTGGAATCCATAGCTAATTCTTAAAGTTGAGTGGTGAAATTCTCCTAAGCAATTGATTTGGTAAACTTGCATTCATTTATAAATATGTCTCTATAACCATCTCTTTTTCTATTTGTGGAATGCTTTATGTTTGTAATATGTTAATGAATGAATTTGAGATATGTATTCTTATTTCTATTGTGATTTATAAATAATATGAATTTTGTTTATATCATTGTCAAAGGATGTATTGAGCAAACCAATGGACTATTAGAGGATACAACTTTCAAATTGAGTTCCTCAATGGATAAAGGAGGCACCTAGGTACATTGCATATGATAAATATTAAGAAAGGAAAAATTATAAGTAATAAATATGAGTTTATCTCAAGTTTGCACATGATGTGGAGGTTTTTCCCACCAATTCATTACAAAGGCAAGTTTTTTAATTTGCAAAGTTGTGACTTGATTTATATTGTTTCCATTAGAATACTGAAGATATTGATTTATTAAAGAAAACTATTTTGTTTCCGCTGAAAAAAAAAAAAAAACTATTTTGAAGTGGTTGACGACATAGATTAAATTTATAAGAACTACTAAAAAATAATTAGTACACATTGAAACCATGAATGATAGGAGGGAGGTTTTCAATGTGAGAGATGTTATACCTTGACAATTGCAATTCAAGAAAAAGAGAGAAACAATGATGAATATTGAACTCACTAAAATACAGATTTTGATGGTAATCTATTCAAATTCAACAAACACATAGGAACATAATAAGAACTTTCTTATTGACATAGAAAATCAGATGCCTGAATCTTTAATACATTTTAGTTTATGTGGTATGAAATGACTTCTATTTTTGTTTGATATTTATGGAAAGATCAACATAACACATAATAAATAGATTCACAATTTTGTTGTGGAACCCTCCATATAAAAACAATATCATGGGTTTATTGTGAATTCCTCAGATACAAAAAAATTGATAGATAAAAGTAAGAATCTCATCCAGAAGACACAAACATGCGATTTTTATACATGTAGTAAAGAACATAGAGACTCTATGAGCATGAAGATTGATTGTAAATCCTAAAAACATGCAATTTTTATACATGTAGTAAAGGACATAGAGAATCTATGAGCATGAAGATTGATTCTAAATCCTAAAGAACATAACAAGCATAAGCATAAAGTCTAGACATGGCTATTTTTTCCTTTAATACAAGGACAAATTATATCTTACATTCACACAAATAGAGGCACCATGCCCTAGTTAAATTATTACTCAGAGTTGAATTATTGCTAAGAAACAAAGGTTACTATTTTTTTTGAAAAGTATAGAAAATTCTGTCAAAATTAACTTTATTTACAAACAAGATAGGTATACCACTGTCGTAATTCATTGTGTTAAGGACCAGAGGAGGTGGCTTGCTGACGTTTGGATCTCTCACTGTGCTTCTCTGTATATGCCAACTCGGGATCTTATTGTTGCATTGACTGTGGAGAACAATTCAGCCCTTTCCTCCTTACCTGCAAATTTTACAAGACAGTTCCACTCGTAGGAATCAAACGAACCCATAGCAAGTACCGATTCTTTTTCCTCAATATGGTACATTCTTTTCAATGAGCATATATGCCTTGGCTCCACTCCTGCATCTCGTTTTCGCTTGAACTGGTGTGTCAACTTAAATTTCTGTTTTGAGTTTCTCTTATTTCGATTGTGAGGAGAGGTAATTTTGATTGCTGGTGGCTCTTTTGCATGCCTCGAAAAGAGTACGCAGTAGACGTGGAGGAAACGGGCGCTCCAGCAAGGGGCGCAACTACGCGAACCCATGAGATGTGTTCTCTGAGGACATCCCTCCGCATATCCAAGTAATTGTTGAGAACATGGAAACATATCCTCTTAAGCAACAGGTCGAGGATCCACAGCAGCATGAAATAGTCAACTCCTATTGGGATTTGAAGACTATCTTGGCACAGATCCTTTGGCAATAGGAATTTTTTCAAAACGATGTTCTGAGTATGGTCCGATGCATCAGAGAGGATTTGGGTCCTATTCACCATTGCTTGGATGACCTAATAGAGTGAGATGGAATTTGTCACATGCTTGTGGCAAAGCACTCCACCAACTCTGAGATGAAGACGAGCCATCCTGAGGAGGGTGCAAGCGGGTATGCTAAACCGTGATATGGTTCCCTTCGGTTATTTTATGTTAACAAGATCTTCTATATATGTCTATATGGTTGGTTTCCCTTCCTGGGAAGGCGTGATTTTAGAAATGGCCTTATAAAACAGTCTTCTTTAAGGGCCTTTTGCTTCGGAAACTATTTCATAGAAACCTTTATGCTCTGATTTTGCTTCTTTTTTAATAACAAGCTAGGGAAGAACGACACCCTTGGAACAATGTAGACCTCCTAGACATGTAATTTTATTTTTGTTAAGGTAATAGAAAGTTTCCTTCTTACTTAACAAAACAAGATATGTATACAATTTTTGTTTAGTTTTCCTACTTAACAAAACAAGATATGTATACAATTTTTGTTTAGTTTTCCATTACAAGATATGTATACAATTTTTGTTTAGTTTTCCATTGTAAAAAAAGGTTGTAGAGTTGTTTAACTTGATAAGAAACAATTTTTTAAATAGAAACCCTTAAAAAATGATGAAACAAAAAAGTGTCTCCCAAGGAAATGAAATGAGAGAGCCATTTTTAATGAGAAATTGATTGTCAATACTTTTTCTTAATGGTTGAATATCTAAGACATAGTAGAATTGGAAAATGTTTAACTCAACATAGAAAATTGTCCAAATAGTTGATAAATTTAAGATTTTTTTATGAGAGGGGATTTTGAGAAATTTGGGAACTCAAGAATTCCACCCTTACCAGAATGATGAGAGATCATAATGGAGTACCTGTGCCATTCCAAGATCCAAAATCATGGAGGAGTGAAGTTATTAAGAATTTTTAGTTTATATTACTTAATATTGTAGTAATTGTTTAATAACATATATGATGTAATGGAAAGTCATGTTATCAAATGCATACAAATATTAGACCTTATTTACTTAGATTTAATTAGATGTGAAAGTTAAATATGTTGATAATAAAACTACCTAATCGACAACATAATTGGGAATCACTCCTATGGTATCGAATGACTTCAATGTAATAAAGGCATTTACTTTCTCTCATTCTTTTTTACCATGTTACATCTACATATAGTATGCTACAAATTCTAATAAACTATTCTTATATGAAATTTTGCATATCTATTGATATTTTGCAATATATAAATATGAATTTATTGAATATCTATGAAAAATGTTTTTCTATTCAAAATTATATGTATATATGTATTTTTGTACTCGAGATTTTCCCAAAACTCTTGGCTTTTCCTTACTATTTTTTTCTCAATTCCAAGCATGGTTAGTTTGTTTCCTAAGACTAGCTTTGAAGCTGTAATGTCCCTAAAAATAATAGAATAAATTTTTTTTTCCTTCAACTCTCAAATCTGCCTAACACCAATTATAATTTATGAAACAACTTCAGTGCTATAAAAGGTATCGGTACTTACATTCAGTATCTAAGTATTTGGGAGAATTTTTAACAAGGTAGTTCTCATCAGTCATGCTTGTCAATGTGGAAGTGATTATGTTAAGTATGATTGCAGAGTGTAGTCATGAGATAATACTAGTAGTCTCTTTGCTTCTTTTGCACTTTTAAATGTATGTTTAAAATCTCAATTGTTCAAATGTTAATTCTCACGTTGATGAACTTGATGAGTGAAGTTGAATTACCCTGAAGCTTTGGGGTTAATCTAAGCACTCCTGGCGGAGTCGCCGAGAGGTAAGGTGTGAATGTTTGAGACCTGTGGTCTTGCTTAGCGATTCTGCTAATGCATACTTATTTGACATTTCCTCCCAGGTGTCCCTCATGGTTATTCTGTGAGTAGTTTCATCATGTGAAATTCTCAAGGTGGAAGAAAAACAACCTTGGTGCTAAATATGTAAGGGTTGAGCTCTTTGCCCTTCATGATACTTGACTAAATGTTTCAACCCCCAAAACTATACGATATGGTTTGCAATTTGCAATGGTGTCCTATTGTGGTAGTTGGTTGTATTGAATGCGATCTTAGCAATCACATGGTTTGTGGCCAATTGGATGAAGGGTTTGGCAAGGGTTTTCCCAACGATTTCAAGTCGTCAGTTTGATTGTCTTTTGGTTTAGAGGGAGATTCTTTAGCTTGCTTGCGGAGCAACTGCGCCTAGCCTGAGCTATCCTCATGGCCAAGGTATCGTTGATGGGTATGGTATTGATGTAGCAGAGCCCATCTATAGGTAACTATTATTTTTCCTTACCCCTGAAGTTTTCTCAGTTTTTAACTCCATAATCCTTTAACTATTCAGGTTCTAACTTTCTGATATGTTCTCTTTGATAGGTATGGAGTGGCTCCATGCATTGAACCTAGAAAGAGCCCTTACGAACTACTCATGGCATTTGGAACTGGTAAGACACGGGTTCTTTCAACCCTTCACACTTACCTTTCTCGGTTTTGATAAGTTATGATGGCGAGACTTCATGAAGCCTTTGGCTCACTCAGATTTTGTAGTCTCAGGGGTGGTCTCCTTTGGCTTGATACAGTGTATGAAGACCTATTGTAATTAATATTTTGATGGTGAGAACTTATGAGGGTCTCTCTTCTTGTGGCAGGGTTTAATGGATTGGCGTCGGTTACTATCTCTATATTTGTACTTGTGTGAATATGGGATTCTAAAAGGGTATTTTTCTTCTTTCCTGTATGTAATCATGGGTATTGTCTTTTGAAGTTTGAAATGTAATAATAAAGGGCATCTGCGCTTTCATTTGTATGAGGCTTATATGGCTGTATGAGTAAACCCTCGCTACTGTATTTTTGAATGGTGTCTTCGTCAGTATAAAAACTTTAATGGAAATATCGCTTGTCTAAATAAATGGATTTCATGTTAAATGCAATATCTACCCTGGATCTGTCTTGCATATTTCTTTCCAATGGCAGAATTTATAAGAATGTATGCATTGTTATAGTCTCATCCTATAGCTAGACTATTGGGATATTAAATGGCAGTTTTGTATTTCGTTGATACCAGCGATACTCTTATACAGAGTCTAATTTATCATAAATGATCCTGGGCAAGATGAACTACTCCAGGGGTTTGATACCCACACCTGTGGTTTACCAGTTTTGAAAAGTATGGGTGCCTATCTTTATGTTATGAGATTCAAACCGTGAACTGGGAGGTCCCATTAGAGTTTTCAAGTTTTAAGATGTAATGTTAAGCCTGCGTTTGTACTCGTGTGTAGTCTTGACCTTCGTAAGTCTGCTATGTTTGAGGTTAAGACTTTAAAGTGGAAACAAATCATGGTTGTTGAAGTTAACTTGTGGTATCGATTTGCGTTTGACTTCTGTCATTTTAAATAGTGGAATTCCTGATTCCTTCTATGAATTTCTATTTTACTATTTACAAGGGTGAAGGGTTAGCTAACGTAGATTAGGTTTAATGTTACTATGTATTCAATAATTTTGGTTTGATATGAAATGCACTTTGATTGGGGATGGGATTCAATCCACGAATTAAGAGACAAGCCCGTAAGGGTTTTGGGATTGGCACCGATATTTAAAATGCAGATGACAATTGAATTATATGTGAATCTATGTTTGGATATGTGAACCTATGTTTTGGAATGCGAATCTCAGTGTTATACTTGATGCATTTAAAGTTTGACTAAAGATTGTTATCGTAGAGTTATTTGATATTTTAAATGTGTAGTGCAGTTGAAAGTTTCGATGTCTAGTTTTTATTTCTCTTTGGTAATGTTTCCAGTATAGATAGGGTAAGAATGTAAAAGATCTAACAGGTATAGGTGAACCCTATACTACGAATAATGGAATATGATTAAAACATAACAAAAATAAACATATACTAAGAGAATACGATTCAAACATAAAAATATATACCTATAAGCAAGAAATTGTAATAATCCTAACCTAGAAGGCAATATAAGTTATCTAGCAAAGGTTAGCTTGGCTAGACTTGCTAGACCCTCCTCTGGGTTCTGGGCAGAACCTCAAATTTGATATTATGGGTAATGAAAACAATGCTGCAGTATCTATTTGAACTTTTTTAAAGACAAACTTTATTATAACTGGAATTTGAAACATTAAATACTCCATACCTGGCTGCTTGAGTACTTGGTCCCTTCGTATAGAAACCTAGTTGCTTGGCACTTGATTCCTTCCTGTAGTGACCTGCACACTCAACAATGGTTAATGCAGAACCTGTTGTATCTAGATAACCTGTTAGGGTGATTGCCTTTAGTTGGATAACTTTGGGGTTACCGTGTTTCTCCCAACCATGATCCTACAACCATTCCTGGTTCTGTATGGATCTCCCCGTGCTGGATTCCAACATGCAATGAGAGATAGAAGCCCTAGGTTCACTGTTTGTTCAGTTTCTTGGAGCAGAATTTTTTCCTTTAATTACCATCAGAGAATGATAATGAAAAGATAGCTTGATCGCCAACTTGGGATCTACCCTCTTTAAGTAGGGGATTCTTTAATTATGACTATTGGAATAATTTGTTTCTTTAAATTAATAAATAATATTTAAAAGATATTATTTAATAAGTATTTAGTCTTTTTGCACGAAGACGTTTTCAAAGGCTTAATCTATAAGTGATTTCTTATTTAAGCTCTTCATAATAATTATGGTAACAATAATTATAATAGTAGTAATTATATCCTAGGTATCAATACACTATTAGTATTATTAAATGGTGTGGTCCCACTATGAATAACCTATATGTAATAAATGTCTTTTATAAATAAATAATCACATCATTATTTATTACAATTCTTAATATCAATATTTAATCCTGTATGATACTTTGGTTTAACAAATTAGGGTTAAGGTCCACTTCTTTGGACGGTCTTTCGGTAGGCTTGGTTAGGCATCTCTAGTCTCTCTCTTGCAAGTCGGATTCCCTTGTTTTAACATGGTAGTTCCCGTAGTACTTGATGATAGATAAATATGAATCATTTAATCAAATAAAATAAGTGTGAAGAAAGTAAAAGTGTTATTCAAAGTCCTTCCGACTCAACACTTTGAGATTTAGTAACCCCGAGTTCTCTTCAGACCCTTTTAACTCAACACTCTCACATGGGTGTTACGCTAGTGAAATTTCTAGAGCCTCTGCTCAACTATTGCTAGAATGTGGTTGTGAGGCACATCTAGGATATTTAAGTTTCCTCGGATCCAGTACTCGTTTATCAAGCTTGGAGTGCTCCAAGGCTTAGGCCCAACACTCAATGTACCTCAGGGCTTACTCCTAGTACATAAACATTCTTCTAGGTACATCAGGGCTTATGCCCAGTACGTAGGTTATATGTCGGTTTCTGAGTCCATGCTCAACACACTCATAAAGTCAAATCATGTAAAATCATAGCTCTACACAGTAAGTAACAAAAGATCATATCAGTATATTAGGGTTTGTAACCTTATCAAAGCTGAAGAATATCATTAAAACATTGGGGCCTTCTCTCCCAATATGTACTCAAATAAAGAAGTCAGTCAGGGTCCATGCCCGATATGTCGATATACATATAAAAGACTAAATCATAGGTGCTAGAGCTCATGCCCAATACTCAAAATAAACATAGGTGTTGGGGCCTTGGCCCAATATAACAACAAGTTAGTTATTCCAAAATTCAGGATATTACATCCCTCCCCGCTGAGAATGACACCATCCCGGTGTTTCTAGGGACTAGGAATGAAGTCATGAAACAAGGCAGGGTATGCCTCTTTCATGGTGGCCTCATTCTCCCAAGTAGCCTCATCTGGTCCAAACTGCCTCCATTGCACTTTCAGCTAAGTAATGGTCCTCCTCCTAAGCTGGACCTCTCTCTTGTCCAGAATGTGGAGTGGTTCTGGCGTGAACTCCCCTTCGGGCTCCACCTATAATAAGGACCAATCAATAACATGTTTAGTATTGTATACATATTTCTTTAATAGTGAAGCATGAAAAACATTATGAACTTTTATATGATATGGTAAGGCTAACTCATAAGCTACAGGGCCCTTCTTGGCCAGTATTTCAAAAGGTCCACAAAATCTCGAGGTTAGTTTCCCGCAACATCCCAAGCTCAATGAGCTTTGTTTTGCCTTTATTTTTAGAAACACATGTTCACCGACTTGGTAATATTTGTCTTTTCTTTTCTTGTCTACATAACTCTTTTAGCGGTCTTGTGCTTCTTTTAAGTTTAGTTGTACCTTGGAGACTAGCTGTTCCAAGTCCTTTAATAGGTCAAGTCCTAATATAAGTCTGTCTACTCGACTGTCCTAAGTCACGGGGGTCCGACATTTCCTGCCATAGAGTACTTTGAAAGGACTCATTTTGGCCGACGTTTGATAACCATTGTTGTATGCGAATTCCACGAGATGCAAATAATCTTCCCACTTGGTGGGGTTGTTCATGACATACATCCTCAACATGTCCTCAAGGATTTGGTTTACTCGTTTTGTTTGTTCGTCGGTGTGGGGATGGTATGAGGTAATGAATTGTAAATGGGTTTCCAAACCGAAGAAAAATGCTCTCCAAAATTTACTAGTGAACTTCGTGTCTCGATCGGAAATGATTGCTTTGGGTATCCCGTGCAATCGAAAGATCTCTTTTAAGAATATTTATGTGATGTGAACTGCTTTGTAGGTAGATTTCACTGGTATAAAGTGGGCTACTTTAGACACCTTGTCTACCACTACAAATACGGAGTCGTTCAGTTTCTTACTATTGGGTAATCCTGTAATGAGGTCCATACTTATTACCTCCCATTTACATTCCGGTATGGGTAAAGATTAAAGTAATCTGGAGGGGTGTTGGTGTTCTTCTTTGACCAATTGGCACTCCTGACATTTCCCGGTGAACATTGCGATGTCAGCTTTCAGCTTAGGCCAAAAGTAATGTTTTTTTATGGTCGATATCATCTTTTGATATCCAGGGTGCCCTGAATAGGGTTTCTGGTGAAACTCGGTGAGAATGTTTGATCTAATGTCTCCACTCTCTGAGATGTAAAGTCGGTCTTTCGACCACAGTAGTCCCGATTCGTTTATCTTATATTCTTTCTTCTATTGGAAAATTCTGTCTTCCTGGATCTTTGCGAGGATTTCCGTGTAATAATGGTCACTCTTACATGCCGTTCGAATTCTGTGGTGTAAGTCTGAGTCGGTTTGGCTCACTGTGACCTCGTAAAGCATATGTGCTCGATAGCTCAAGGCATCCGCAATCTTGTTTTCCTTGCCTTTTATATTCTTTAGTTCAAAATGCTATTCACTAAGGAAGGATAACCACCTGGCCTACCTGGCATTTAGGTCAGGTTGGTCAAAAAGGTATCTCAAGCTCATGTTATAAGTCATCAATAGGAATTTCTTTCGCATGAGATAATGTCGCCACATTTTCAGAGCATGGATGATAGCGACTAGTTCGAGGTCATGAGTAGGATAGTTCTGTTCATGCTCTTTCAGTTTCCTCGATTCGTAGCATATGCAAAAATTATCTTGCATAAGGACTCCCCCGAGTCCTTCCTTGCTTGCACCCGTGCAAACGACGAAGTCCCCATTGGGATCCGTGATACGCAGAATCGGTGCACTAATCAGTAGTTGCTTCAGCTTTTGAAAGCTTTCTTCACACTTATCCATCCAGATAAACTTGTTTTCCTTTTTCTACAAGGCGTTCATGGGACATGGAATCCATGAAAATTTTTCACTGAACTTTTGGTAGTAGCCGGCTAATCCTAAGAACGATCTTATATCGAATATGGAAGTAGGTGTGGGCCATTCTTCAATAGCTTTGACCTTTTTCGATATCGACGGCTATTCCCTTCTCGGAAATGATATGTCCTAAGTATTGAATTTGAGATCTGTAGAAATCACACTTACTAAACTTGGCGTAAAGCTAGTGCTCCCTTAGTATCCATAAAACAATTCGGAGGTGCTCCTCGTGTTCTACTTCATTCTTGGAGTAGATCAAAATGTTGTCAATAAAGACTAAAATGAACTTATCAAGGTATTTACTAAAGATGATGTTCATCATGCACATAAAGTTGGTCGGTGCGTTCGTCAAACCAAAAGGCGTCACTATGAACTCGTAGTGGCCGTAACGGGTTCAGAATGCGGTTTTATTGATATCCTCATCACAGATCCTCACCTAGTGATATCCAGATCATAAATCGATCTTCGGGAAGATATTTGCCCCTCTGACTTGGTCGAACAAGTCGTCGATCCTAGGGAGTGGGTAGCGATTCTTAATGGTCATCTTGTTGAGTTGGTGGTAATCGATGCACATCCGCATCATTCCGTATTTCTTCTTGATGAGGAGTATCAGTGCACCCTAAGGGTACACGCTTGGTCGGATGTACCCTTTGTCTATTAACTCTTGTAACTAAATCTTGAGCTCCACGAATTCTGGGGTGCTCATGCAATACGAGGCTTTGGAAGCTGGTACTGACCTGGACGTTAGCTCGATGGAAAATTCAAAGTCTCGTTTGGGTGGTAATCCCGGTATTTCTTCCAGGAATACATCCTCAAATTCCACGAGAACTGGGAAGTCTTCGATCTTTTGTTCCCTATTAGTTTCTATGTTTTGGATATTGATGGAAAAGAGTTTGCAACCTTTCCTGATACATTTCTTTGCTTGTAAGGCGGAGATCTGTCGTACTGACACCTTCTTAGGGATACCCTGAATCGTCTTCTGATTCCCTTGGTCATCCCTATAGAGTAAGGATTTGTTTAAGCATCCTAGGAGGACATGGTGTTCTTGTAACCAATCCATGTCAATGAGTACATCATATGACCCTAGGGGTAGAATGTTTAAATCTAACCTAGTTTGGAATCCATTTAAGTCTATATCTAACAAGTTTTAACTAACTCGGAGACCTTTCGTTTGATACTGGTGGATAGTTGTAGAAGCCATGGTTTCTCATGAGGTTCTCGGGTCAACTTACAAGTGTCCACTAACTTAGGGTAGATATAACTTCGGCAAGCTCCGGGATCTATTAAAACTGAAATGACAGTGTTAGAGATCTTACCCTCTCTTTCCACCATGGTGGCTCGGTGATCTACCTGTCAACCATCAAGAGCAGCATAAATCCTTGGTGTCTTTGCCATGTCTCCTACAGTAGGTTCTTCCTGGACATTGCGTAAAATTCCGTCCGTTTTGCTGGGGCAGTCTATGTAGTAGTGTGGCCCTTGGCATTTCCAACAAGAAATAGTTGGTGGGACAGCTTTTGTCCCTTTGTTGAAAACTGTCTTGTTGACAGGTGGTGGGGGTGCACTTGGTCATGCTTGAGGTCGGTTGAAGCTTCTATTGGGAGGAAAACTGTTGTTATGTTTTCGATAAGGTGGAGGCCTAAAACCCGGTCTGCAATTGTCCGAGAAGGTTATGAACCTATCTCTATTTCTGTTGATGTTGTGATTCCTTGGTTGTCCATGTTCATAACATAGCCTTGCCTTATGTAAGGTTACATCAAGGGTTTTGGGCATGTCACACTCTATCTTTTCTCTAAAGTTTGGTGGCAGCCCTCCTAAGAACTGTTGTATTTTGACATTCTCGTCTTTGATGTATGGCACATAGTGCAGTAAGTATAAGAATCGGTTTATGAATGCTTCCATAGTCAGGGAGCCCATTTTTAACTCATGAAGTTCTTTTATTTTCTTGTTAAAGAATCTTTCAGACATACACTTGTCCTAGAATATTCTGTTGAAAGTATCCCAGGTTATGTCTCTTAGTTCTTGTCCTTTGGTGTGTTTAAAGTCTCTCCACCATCTGGAAGCTTTACCATTCAGGTTGTAAATGGCTAGTCGGGCTTGCATTTCACTAGAGTAATTGTGAACTTTGAAGTATTTATTCATCCTTAGCAGCCACTCCTGAGAATTTTCCCCAGAGTTAATCTCTCCTTCCTATGTTGGGGATTTTATCTTTCGGAATTCCCCTTGCATACTGTCTTCACTTTTTCTCTTTTTCTTGCAAGGAGGTGGTGAACCTTTATCGTTGGAAGAGCTCTTAAAGTCTTCTTCCATTGATTTAGGTATGTGTTCTCCCTGCTCTTCTCCTTTAGGGAAGGCAGTCCTTTTTGTGTGACTGTTTCCCTTTTTAAAAGTGTTGACTGAGAGTGTGGGATGTCCGTGAGGTTTTGCCTTTCTTAAAGTATGAAGCTGTGCCTCATTTATGGCTTGTTGCTCTCTTCTTTCTTGCATGTTTTCGTCTCAGAAACTTTGGAATTCAGCCTGTAGATTCTGCATGGATTTCATTAAATCCGAGTTGAGTTCCACCACAATTTCTTGCTCTCGTGGTGGTGAGTTCAGATTACCATGTATGTTGCTGCCCCTTTCTCCATTCATTTTCAGACAGTGACTGTACGTGGAATGTTATATAAGTATAAAGAGCATAAAATCATGTTAGTTTATTTTCAAATAAAACAAAATAAAATTTAAATGTATGTTTCTGTTTACTGTGTATCTGCAGCGCATGTTTGTAATGAGCTCAATAGGTCACTTAGTTTTGTAACTGAGCTCTGATACCACTTGTAATGTCCCCAAAAATAATAGAATAAAAAAAAAAATTCCTTCACCTTGCAAATCTGCCTAACACCAATTATAATTTATGAAATAACTTCAGTGCTATAAAAGGTATTGGTACTTTCATTTAGTATCTAAGTATTTGGAAGAATTTCTAACAAGGTAGTTCTGATCGGTCATGCTTGTTGATGTGGAAGTGATTATGTTGAGTATGATTGCAGAGTGTAGTCATGAGATAATACTAGCAGTCTCTTTGCTTCTTGTGCGCTTTTAAATGTATGTTTAAAATCTCAATTGTTCAAATGTTAATTCTCAGGTTGATGAACTTGATGAGTGAAGTTGAATTACCCTGAAAATTTGGGGTTAATCAAAACACTCCTGGCAGAGTCGCTGAGAGGTAAGGTGTGAATGTTTGAGACCCGTGGTCTTACTTAGCGATTCCGCTAATGCATACTTATTTGACATTTCCTCGTAGGTGTCCCTCGTGGTTATTTTGTGATTAGTTTCATCATGTGAAACTGTCAAGGTGGAAGAAAAACACCCTTGGTGCTAAATATGTAAGGGTTGAGGTCTTTGTCCTTCATGATACTTAACTAAATGTTTGAACCCCCAAAACTATATGATATGGTTTGCAATTTGCAATGGTGTGCTATCGTGGTAGTTGGCTGTATTGAATGCACTCTTGGCAGTCATGTTGTTTGTGGCTAGCTGGACAAACGGTTTTTGCAATGTTTTTCCCAATGATGTCAAGTTGTGAGTTTGATTGTCTTTTGGTTTAGAGGGAGATTCTTTAGCTTTCTTGTGGAGCAACTACGCCTGGCCTGAGCTACGCCCATGGCTAGGGTATCATTGATGTGTATGGTATCGATGTAGCAGAGCCCATCTACAGGTAACTACTCTTTTCATTACCCCTGAAGTTTTCTTAGTTTTTAACTCCATGATCCTTTAACTATTCAGGTTCTAACTTTCTGATAAGTTATGGTTGACAGGTATGGAGTGGCTCCCTGTGTTGAACCTGGAAAGAGCCCTTACGAACTACTCATGGCGTTTGGAACTGGTAAGACCCGGGTTCTTTGAACCCTTCACACTTACCTTTCTCGGTTTTGATAAGTTATGATGGTGAGACTTTGTGAAGCCTTTGGCTCACTCAGATTTTGAATTCCCAGGGGTGGTCTCCTTTGGCTTGACCCGGTGTATGAAAACTTGCTGTAATTAATATTTTGATGGTGAGAACTTCTGAGGGTCTCTCCTCTTTGTAGCAGGGTTTAATGGATTGGCCTCGGTTGCTATCTCTATATTTGTACCTGTGTGAATATGGGATTCTCAAAGGGTATTTTTCTTCTTTCCTGTATGTAATCATGGGTATTGTCTTTTGAAGTTTGAAATGTAATAATAAAGGGCATCTGTGCTTTCATTTCCATGAGGATTATATGGTTGTATGAGTAAACCCTCGCTACTATATTTTTGAATGGTGTCTTTGTCAGTATAAAAACTTTAATGGAAATATTTCTTGTCTAAATAAATGGATTTCATGTTAAATGTGATATCTACCCTGGCTCTGTCTTGAGTATTTCTTTCCTATGGCGCAATTTATAAGAATGTATGCACTGTCATAGTCTCATCCTGTATCTAGACGATTGGGTTATTAAATGGTAGATTTGTATTTTGTTGATACCAATGATACTCTTATCCTGAGTCGAATTTATCATAAATGATCCTCGGCAAGATGAACTAACCAGGGGTTTGATACCCAGACCTGTGGTTTACCAGTTTTGAAAAGTATGGACGCCTATTATTAGGTTATGAGATTCGAATTGTGAACAGGGGAGGCGCCCATTAGAGTTTTCAAGTTTTAAGATGTAATGTTAAGCCTGCATTTGTACTCGTGTGTAGTTGTGACCTTCGTAAGTCTGCTATGTTTGAGGTTAAGACTTTAAAGTGGAAACAAATCATGGTGGTTGAAGTCTGCCTGTGGTATCGATTGTGTTTGACTTCTGTAGTTTTAAATAATGGAATTCACGATTCCTTCTATGAATTTCTATTTTACTGTTCACAAGGGTGAAGGGTTAGCTAACATAGATTAGGTTTAAGGTTACTGTGTGTTCAATAATTCTTGTTTGATATGAAATGCACTTTGATTGGGGATGGGATTCAATCCATGAATTAAGAGACAAGCCCATAAGGGTTTTGGGATTGGCACCCATATTTAAAATGTAGATGAGGATTGAATTATATGTGAATCTATGTTTGGATATGTGAACCTATGTTTTGGAATGCGAATCTCTGTGTAATACTTGATGCATTTAAAGTTTGACTAAAAATTGCTATCGTAGCGATGTTTGATATTTTAAATGTGTAGTTCAGTTGAAAGTTTCGATGTCTGGTATTTATTTCTATTTGGTAATGTTTCCAGTATAGATAGGTTAAGAATGTAAAAGATCTAACAGGTATAGGTGAACCCTGCACTACGAATAATGGAATATGATTCAAACAAAACAAAAATAAACATATACTAAGAGAATACGATTCAAACAGAAAAATATATACCTATAAGCAAGAAATTGTAATAATCCTAAATTAGAAGGCAATATAAGTTGTCTAGCAAAGGCTATCTTGGCTAGACCTGCTAGACCGTCCACTTGGTTTTGGGTAGAACCTCGAATTTGATATTATGGGTAATGAAAACACTGCTGCAGTATCTATTTGGATTTTTTTAAAGACTAACTTTATTATAACTGAAATTTGAAACATTAAATACTCCATACCTGGCTACTTGAGTACTTGGTCCCTTCGTGTAGAAACCTAGCTACTTGGCACTTGATTCCTTCCTGTAGTGACCTGCACACTCAACAATGGTTATTGCAGAACGTGTTGTATCTAGCTAACCTGTTAGGGTGATTTCCTTTAGTTGGATAACTTTGGGGTTATCGTGTTCCTCCCAACCATGATCCTACAACCGTTCTTGGTTCTGTATGGATCCCCCCAAGCTGGATTCCAACATGCAATGAGAGATAGAGGCCCTAGGTTCAGTACTGGTTCAGTTTCTTGGAGCAGAAGTTTTTCCTTTACTTACCATTAGAGAATGATAATGAAAAGATAGATTGATCCCCAACTTGGGATCTTCCCTCTTTAATTAGGGGATTCTTTAATTATGACTAGGGGAAGCAACTCTAGGAATGTGTTTATCATGTCCTCCATGGACATAGTTCCAATCTTCAATAAGTAATTCATAAAATTCCTTTGTTTTGTTCTCATCATACCGCTTTGACAAGTACTTAGATGTTTAACACAATTCTTAAAGTTTTTCGAGACCATTTGTTTTTCATTCATCCCTTTCAACAACTTTAAATCTTCGCACCATATGTTGGCCTTTCCATTTAATTTGTAAATGGACATCCTCGCTCTCATTATGCTGTAATATTTATATAGCTGAAAATATTTTCTCATGCCGAAGAGCCAAGCCTATGCCTCAACTCCTATTTTGGTCTCTCCATCAAATGTAGGTGGTTTAATTTTCTTAAATTCACTTTCTATATCTTCCTAAATTTCCTCTTTAGTTCCAATTTTGATCTTGTTATATATAATATGGTGTGTGTTGATTAATCTCCTCCGATTGAATCTGTTATCCTTGCACATTTAGAATCCATTTTTTTTTAAGCTGTTGAAAATAAAAGATTATTTATATATGATTGCAATGAAGAAAATTTAGTTGGTTAGTTCAATATATTATGGATAATTTGTTGTAGTTTCCATGTAGGCCTAAGTATTGCAACTTCATCTTTGATACCATGTGTAACATCCCTCAAAATCATTATTAACTTAATATATATATATACCAAGCCTAAAAGTATTATTGCAGTTATTTTATTATTGCACTTTCATCGCTTGGTTGATTTGCAACTATAGTCATAAACATATTATTATTTTTCATCATTGTTGCAACTTCACTTAAGATGTCATGTCACTCTTGTGACCTCTTACTTATGACCTCACACTTTGCTATCCATCTTTGATGGTATTAGCATTGCCATAGAGTTCTGGTTCCGACACTTTAACGATCTATTAGGACTATTTATTCTCTTAATTATTTAAATCAAACTATCTAAAAGCATGCATACCTTATGTTTTAAACTCATAATCCCAACCACTAATTATATGCAACCATCATCTACTAGGAAAGGGTATATTGTACCCGCCATTTTGCACTTACCATTACTTGGATACAAAGAGTGGGGAGTGAAGATGCCTTGCATGCCTCCCTAATCACTACCATACAAGGTGTTGGACCCCACATAGGTTTCATTCTTAACAAACCATTACTACAAAGAAATCACGTAGGGTTTGGAATATAGTGGACGTATACATTCCACCCTATTCAAGACTAGCCACATTAAACATGGCAATTAATGCGTGTCTATTCAAATATCCTTGGGTGTAGATTGCATTCCCAGTTGGAATTTTGGTTGGCAGTTTTCTTGTTGTCTACTCACATAGCCTGGTCATTACAATCCATTGGACTTGGGTTTAATATTCATTTTGTCATGGTGACAGTTTTTCCTTAGCTTTACACATCTACTCATTTGATTAATGCAACATACTCTTCGTTAATGGTGTTCAGGAAGGGTGGTGGTTACATTTACGTTTATTGGTTTTCAGTTTCCATGCCACTACACCCTATCCCACCTTTCTCATTGTGATTGTTATTTTTTTCGTTGGTGTCTGCCGGGCTCGAACCTCTAGTTTTGGTTGGATTTGAGAATCGTCTCTCTATGTAGATAAATCCTTCAGACCAGTTCTTTAGAGAGGTATCATTATTTATTTGTGTTGTATCATTTTTTCTCTTCTATTAATTCGTTGAGTCTTTGATTGTATAGTTCACACTGATGGTGGAATTTTGTTATTTGAGGTACCCACTAGACATGGATCATCTACATCCTGCATCTGGGCACTACAAAGGTAAATATGTCCTCCTGTGTTGGTTTATGCACATACTTCTCGTTTTTTGGTTTATTCTAATTTTATTGATCATTGATCTCATGGTTTGGTAGGTGGTTCATCGTCACTACTATGAAGTCCTCCTCGCTCGGGCTTTTCTCTCATCCCATTCTATGGTAGGTAAGATGTCAAATATTTTTACAAAATTTTCCATTTCCTTCAGGTTTTTATTACTTCTGTGGCATTGTACTTACGCCCTAATGCATTATGATGCTACGGACGTTTTATGCTAGGTACATAGTTTGGAAAATAACAATTCAAGCCCTTACAAAGAGACTCTGGGCTCATTATTCTCAGCATTAGGGTTGGTTTTGTCTAGAGGGTTCTCTTTGGATCGTTCCCTTTTTTATGTCAATACATCATGTGAAGTGTTTAGTGTTTTACCCTATTTGTTGTTATTAGGGTTATTTTGGCTTCACTCCATGATTGTAAACTTTTACAATGTTTAGGAGTTTTTTCTTCGTGATAAATAAATATTCTAAGTTATTATTCAGGTGTTGTCGTGATTATCTCGTACATGCATTGTATTGTTGTGTTTTCTTTAGATAGTGTGTGGTCTTTTCCAGGTTTTGAATCTCAACTTGCATTTCTGTTGTAGATTATTATTTTCTTCGTAGATGTTTGAATGGTAAATGGAGGTTTGATCCCCTCAACTGTGTTTTGACTTATTACTTGAGTATTTGTAAATGACTACCCTTCCATGGATAGGGTACGCCCCATGTTTCGATCATGTTCTTTATATTTTGTTTCTTATATGCAATATGGTTATTTCTTAAATCAAGTACTTATATATTTCTCCTTTCATCTCTTACCACTTGTTTATTTTCATCTTGTTTTTAGTTGTCACTAGGGGTCGAACCCTAATGTCTTGCTAAGGAATCCTTGTGGTTTTAACCACAGCCGAACAACTCAGGATATTTTGTATATGGTTATGTTAAAATCAATACCAACTTTGATATTGTGCAACAGTTGTGGTCATGATATTCCGCTTGCAATGAAGTTGAAGTGATTAATTTTTTAAAAGAAAATAGTATTTATCTACAACCAATAGGCCAGAACCTAGGCACACATTAATGCATTATCCGATATATTTATTAGTTATTGGTAACCTTACTTATAGAGGTATCATTTATAGAGATACCCACATGGGTTATTTACATATTATTGTTTGCATATAATTGTGGAAAGGGTCATGATGCCAATTTTGTTTGATTATTTTTAACAGCTGTTTACAATAGCTAATGAAATGTACGATATGTTTGGGGGCTTACCTTCACATATGAATAAGGTTTCGATACAAGAAATATGGTTAGTAAATGGAATTCCTTCTTCGATCGATTACTTAGATATTATTGGTTTGTTTACTACAATACTCGATTGTGAATGCATATTTGCATATTTCATGTACTTGTTTTATAATTTAAGGATTAAGTCTTTATGTTTTTACTAGGACTATTACTATTGTAACTAAGTATATTTCCTCGATGTAAATAGAATATAGAACGAAAATGATTAACTTTTCTTTAATAGAATAAAAATAACTCAATATTTGGAAATGGTAACTAAGCAATAATTAGGTTTGTTCTAAAAAATTTAACTACTCTTAACAAGGATTGGAATCTTGCTTATGAACAAAATATTTTCTTAACTTAAAAAAAATACCGTATATGATCCAAACTATTCTAATTGGGATTCTAGAGCCATCTATTGACTAAACAAAGATGTAAAGTAAACCAAGCAATATATACATTCCTAATCTACAGTCTATTTAATCTTGAACACAAATTGGAGAACAATATGTGAATGATACATTTAACTATACATTAGTATGATACATAGGTAGTTACAGAAATATACGAAAAAAGTAAAAATAAAAAATTAGATATATATCCGACACCATAGGGGATAACTTATCGTTCTCTTACTTGAATAAAACTCTTTCACCAACTGAGAACTGTTGTCTCAGCTCTAGGAACTAACTCTTGCTCTAACATCAAATGTCTTAACTTGGAACAAATTCCTAAGACATCAAAGGTCCTCACACAACAAGTTCCCAAACTTTCCCTCCTTAGGAGTTGGTTTTCCTTGGATCCCCTCCTACATCTTAGGGGCGTGATTTCTCAAAACAGTCTCTTGAAATTTGTCATCTTCTTCTCTCTAGCAACAGGCCTATGCACCCTACCTATGGGGTCATGGTTTAGCAAGTTCCAACATCGTTGTTCCAATTTTCCATATCATTAATTAATTGTATTTTATAGATACCTTCAGATGAGGCCAAACGACAAGCTATTAACTTGCTGAAATTTAAAAATAATAATAATATATTTTTCACTTAGCCACCCAAATTTGAATTTCCAACTTTAGTGACAAATAATTATTAAAGATCAAGACTGGGGGATATTACAAGGAATATCTCAGTATTACATTTCTTTCATAGATCAATTCCGCAAAATTAGATGGTTGGATTTTCTTAGGAATAAATATGATGTTTTTGAGAAATTTCAAGAGTTTAAAGTTCTTGGGGTGAATCAGTCATAGATCAATTCCGCAAAATTAGATGGTTGGATTTTCTTAGGAATAAATATGAGGTTCTTGAGAAATTTCAAGAGTTTAAATTTCTTGGGGTGAATCAGATTGGTAAA
This sequence comes from Larix kaempferi, assembly GCA_027924585.1. NCBI lineage: Eukaryota > Viridiplantae > Streptophyta > Pinopsida > Pinales > Pinaceae > Larix > Larix kaempferi. The sequence goes on from BSBM01000247.1 coordinate 4,504,982, forward strand.
AAGATAAATGTGCTTAGAACTGATAATGAAGGAGAATTCTGTGGAAAATCAATATTTGACCATTTCTGTACAAAGCACAATATAGCTCAGCAAAACACAACTCTATGCATGCCTCAATAGAATGAGGTTATTGAAAGAATGAACAAACTATTGATGGAGAAATCAAGGAGCATGCTTAGTTGTGCATGATTCACACAAGAATTCTAGGTAGAGGTAGTTGACATGACATGTTACTTGGTGAATAGGTTACCCTCTACGAATCTAGTAAAAAAAAATCCATATGAGGCATAGGATGGTAATAATCCCTCTCTTACACATATAAGAGTTTTTGGATGTGATATCTCTGCCCATATCCCGAAACAGAAAAGAAACAAGCTCGACAACAAGTCAGATAAATGCATCTCCATCAGATGCAAGGATGGAGTAAAAACTTATAATATATGGAACCAAGTGACGAGGAAGGAAGTTTATAGTAGAGATGTGATCTTTAGAGAATTCAGAAACACTTCTAGTGATGAAGAGGTTAAAAGAGAAAAAATCAGAAAAGCAAGAGTTTGAAATAAATGATGAAAGTCTAGATTTGGGTGAGTCAAATGAATATGAAAAAGAGGTGGAACAATAGATTGCAGATGTTGGGAGGTTTTTTTGGCAAGGAAACAATCAAAGAGGTATATTGCACTCAACTTTCACACTTATTTAGTGTTATCTTCCATACAATATGATCTCAGTTGTGTAAGGGAAGCGATCGACTCGACAAAGGGTAATCTTTGTAAAAGGGCCATGGAAGAAGGAATGGAGTCCTTGAAGAGGAATGAGACATGGGATCTAGTTGTGTTACTAAATGGAAGGGAACTCATCAATAGTAAACAAGTGTTCAAGAAAATGTTGAATCAAGCAATACAAGTCAAGAAGTACAAGGCTTGCCAAGTAGAAAAGGAATAATCCCAAGTTGGTGGAATCGACTTTGGTGAAATTTTCTCTCATGTTGCTAGTACTAATATATTTATCTATCACATTTGATCCTGATATAGAGAAGATGGATGTAAAGACAACATTTCTTCATTATGTTATTGAAGAAGAAATCTATATGTAGTAACATGAAGGTTTTAGAGGGGAAGGACAAAAGGATTCTCTACAGTCTAAAATGATTGCCCAAGATGTGGTATCAGGAATTTGAGATGTATATCCAACAACTAGGATAATTTGTGATAAGTCAACATGATCATTGTGTTTATGGGAAGAAAGTTGGTCATCATTTCATATATGTAGTTTTGTATGTCGACGACATGTTGTTGGTAAGAAATAGCATGGATCTGATAAAGGAGGTGAAACAACAGTTAATGTCCAAGTTCGACATGAAGGATATTAAAGCAAAAAAATTCATTGATGGAATGAAAATCACTTGAGTGAGGAGGTAGAAGGCTCTGGTTTTAAGTAAGAGAAAATATGTTGAGGCAATTAAAAAATGTTTCGACATGTAAGAGAGTAGATTTTGCAAGGTTCATATTCCTCCCGGAGTCAAGATTTTTGTTGAATAGTGTTCTAATACATAAGAAGAAATATAGTACATGTTACATGTTCCATATGCTATTGTTGTAGGTAGTCTAATGTATACAATGATCTGTACATGACTTGTACATGACTAGATATTTCCCATGCAGTGGGAGTATTGAGAAGGTACGGTTCAACACTTGAAAAATAGCACTAGACCACAACCAACAGAGTATTCAGTTATCAATATGGCACATCCTATTATGAAATATTTATGGAGGATAAGTTGAGAGCAACAAGGAAATCAATGTACAAGAATTTGTCAACTCCAATTGGTATGTAGATATTGACCACAGATGGATGAACATGAAATATGTGTTCATGTTTTTTGGCAGAGTAGTTAGTTGGATGAATAGGAATTAGTCGGTCATTTTCAATGTTGACTACTGAGAATGAATACATTGCAGCTACTCATGCATGTAAGGAAATTTTTTGGTTGCAGAGATTGTGTTTAGATGTTGGATTTGGTCAACATGTTGTTAGGTTGGATTGTGATAGTCACAATAGTTCTCGTGAAGAATCCAACATATAATTCAAATACAAAAAACATTGATGTTCAATACCATTTCTTGAGAGAGATGGTGGTGAAACAATAGGTGTTATTGGAAATAGTAGACATAGTGAAGAATGATGCTAACCGATTGACCAAGTTGGTTAAGCATAGAAAATGTTTCCTAATGTAGGGAAATGATGGGCTTGTTAGCCCTTGTTAAGGCAACTCAAATTTTAAATCTCTTGTTTATGCAAAGAAGACAACATGTGGGAGATTTTTGGGAGCACTTTATTCATTGCTTGCAAACTAAATGGTAAATTCGATAGATGAATGGTATTAGTCGACTGCAGTCGAAGGTAATAGATAGTTGGAGCCTAGTCAACTAATTGAACAAAATAGTTTTTAGGTCAAAGGAAAATTTTTGTTCAATGGGAAGTCGACGGAATGATTGAAATCTCAATAGGAAATTGAGCAAAGTTGACCTGGTGATGTCAACTATAATAGAATAACTGAAAGTGGTTAGGAAGTTATGGATTGTCATAAACGAGTAGTCGGTTGTATTGCATCTATAAATAAGATGTAATGGCTATGTAGTGTATCATGGAATGATGTAATGAAATGTGATTTGTGATCTAGGAAATCACATTTGTAAACACCTATTCTGGGTGTTTGATTAATAGATGAGTGGCAAGCTCACTGCTTTGTTTTCCCGTATGACAGGGGTTTCTAGGGTGATTTCTATGTAATATGTTGATGTGGTGTATGGCATTGTTTTATGCTTAAATGTGTTTAACTATACAAATCAATTTCCGAACCTACTCTAATCGATATTATACCCAACAATGTTATCATGGTCTAGCTTAGGGGTGGAATCCATAGCTAATTCTTAAAGTTGAGTGGTGAAATTCTCCTAAGCAATTGATTTAGTAGACTTGCATTCATTTATAGATATGTCTCTATAACCATCTCTTTTTCTATTTGTGGAATGCTTTATGTTTGTAATATGTTAATGAATGAATTTGAAATATGCATTCTTATTTCTATTGTGATTTATAAAGAATATGAATTTTGTTTATATCATTGTCAAAGGATGTATTGAGCATACCAATGGACTATTAGAGGATACAACTTTCAAATTGAGTTCCTCAATGGATAAAGGAGGCACCTAGGTACATTGCATATGACAAATATTAAGAAAGGAAAAATTATAAGTAATAAATATAAGTTTATCTCAAGTTTGCACATGATGTGGAGGTTTTTCCCACCAATTCATTACAAAGGCAAGTTTTTTAATTTGCAAAGTTGTGACTTGATTTATATTGTTTCCATTAGAATACTGAAGATATTGATTTATTAAAGAAAACTATTTTGTTTCCGCTGAAAAAAAAAAATAAAAAAATTTGAAGTGGTTGACGACATAGATTAAATTTATAAGAACTACTAAAAAATAATTAGTACACATTGAAACCATGAATGATAGCAGGGAGGTTTTCAATGTGAGAGATGTTATACCTTGACAATTGCAATTCAAGAAAAAGAGAGAAACAATGATGAATATTGAACTCACTAAAATACAGATTTTGATGGTAATTTATTCAAATTCAATAAACACATAGGAACATAATAAGAACTTTCTTATTGACATAAAAAATCAGATGCCTGAATCTTTAATACATTTTAATTTGTGTGGTATGAAATGACTTCTATTTTTGTTTGATATTTATGGAAAGATCAACATAACACATAATAAATAGATTCCCAATTTTGTTGTGGAACCCTCCATATACAAATAATATCATGGGTTTATTGTGAAATCCTCGGATACAAAAATTTGATAGATAAAAGTAAGAATCTCATCCAGAAAACACAAACATGCAATTTTTATACATGTAGTAAAGAACATAGAGACTCTATGAGCATGAAGATTGATTCTAAATCCCAAAAACATGCAATTTTTATACATGTAGTAAAGGGCATAGAGAATCTATGAGCATGAAGATTGATTCTAAATCGTAAAGAACATAACAAGCATAAGCATAAAGTCTAGACATGGCTATTTTTTCCTTTAATACAAGGACAAATTATATCTTACATTCACACAAATAGAGGCACCATGCCCTAGTTAAATTATTACTCAGAGTTGAATTATTGCTAAGAAACAAAGGTTACTATTTTTTTTGAAAAGTATAGACAATTCTGTCAAAATTAACTTTATGTACAAACAAGCTAGGTATACCACTGTCGTAATTCATTGTGTTAAGGACCAGAGGAGGTGGCTTGCTGACGTTTGGATCTCTCACTGTGCTTTTCTGTATATGCCAACTCGGGATCTTATTGTTGCATTGACTGTGGAGAACAATTCAGCCCTTTCCTCCTTACCTGCAAATTTTACAAGACAGTTCCACTCGTAGGAATCAAACTGACCCATAGCAAGTACCGATTCTTTTTCCTCAATATGGTACATTCTTTTCAATGAGCATATATGCCTTGGCTCCACTCCTGCATCTCGTTTTCGCTTGAACTGGTGTGTCAACATAAATTTCTATTTTGAGTTTCTCTTATTTCGATTGTGAGGAGAGGTAATTTTGATTGCCGGTGGCTCTTTTGCATGCCTCGAAAAGAGTACGCAGTAGACGTGGAGGAAACGGGCGCTCCAGCAAGGGGCGCAACTACGCGAACCCATGAGATGTGTTCTCTGAGGACATCCCTCCGCATATCCAAATAAATGTTGAGAACATGGAAACATATCCTCTTAAGCAACAGGTCGAGGATCCAGAGCAGCATGAAATAGTCAACTCCTATTGGGATTTGAAGACTATCTTGGCACAGATCCTTTGGCAATAGGAATTTTTTCAAAACGATGTTCTGAGTATGGTCCGATGCATCAGAGAGGATTTGGGTCCTATTCACCATTGTTTGGATGACCTAATAGTGTGAGATGGAATTTGTCACATGCTTGTGGCAAAGCACTCCACCAACTCTGAGATGAAGACGAGCCATCCTGAGGAGGGTGCAAGCGGGTATGCTAAACCGTGATATGGTTCCCTTCGGTTATTTTATGTTAACAAGATCTTTCTTCTATGTATGTCTATATGGTTGGTTTCCCTTCCTGGGAAGGCGTGATTTTAGAAATGGCCTTATAAATCAGTCTTGTTTAAGGGCCTTTTGCTTTGGAAACTATTTCATAGAAACCTTTATGCTCTGATTTTGCTTCTTTTTTAATATCAAGCTAGGGAAGAACGACACCCTTGGAACAATGTAGACCTCCTAGACATGTAATTTTATTTTTGTTAAGGTAATAGAAAGTTTCCTTCTTACTTAACAAAACAAGATATGTATACAATTTTTGTTTAGTTTTCCTACTTAACAAAACAAGATATGTATATAATTTTTGTTTAGTTTTCCATTACAAGATATGTATACAATTTTTGTTTAGTTTTCCATTGTAAAAAAAGGTTGTAGAGTTGTTTAACTTGATAAGAAACAATTTTTTAAATAGAAACCCTTAAAAAATGATGAAACAAAAAAGTGTCTCCCAAGGAAATGAAATGAGAGAGCCATTTTTAATGACAAATTGATTGTTAATACTTTTTCTTAATGGTTGAATATCTAAGACATAGTAGAATTGGAAAATGTTTAACTCAACATAGAAAGTTGTCCAAATAGTTGATAAATTTAAGATTTTTTTATGAGAGGGGATTTGGAGAAATTTGGGAACTCAAGAAAGATCATAATGGAGTACCTGTGCCATTCCAAGATCCAAAATCATGGAGGTGTGAAGTTATTAAGAATTTTTAGTTTATATTACTTAATATTGTAGTTTTATGAGGGGGTTATGGAGTAGTAATTGTTTAATAACATATATGATGTAATAGAAAGTCATGTTATCAAATGCATACAAATATTAGACCTTATTTAATTAGATATAATTAGATGTGAAAGTTAAATATGTTGATAATAAAACTACCTAATCGACAACATAATTGGGAATCACTCCCATGGTATCCAATGACTTCAATGTAATAAAGGCATTTACTTTCCCTCAGTCTTTTTTACCATGTTACATCTACATATAGTATGCTACAAATTCTAATAAACTATTCTTATATGAAATTTTGCATATCTATTGATATTTTGCAGTATATAAATATGAATTTATTGAATATCTATGAAAAATGTTTTTCTATTCAAAATTATATGTATATATGTATTTTTGTACTCGAGATTTTCCCAAAACTCTTGGCTTTTCCTTACTATTTTTTTCTCAATTCCAAGCATGGTAAGTTTGTTTCCTAAGGCTAGATTTGAAGCTGTAATGTCCCTAAAAATAATAGAATAATTATTTTTTTTCCTTCAACTTGCAGATCTGCCTGACACCAATTATAATTTATGAAACAACTTCAGTGCTGTAAAAGGTATCGGTACTTACATTCAGTATCTAAGTATTTGGGAGAATTTTTAACAAGGTAGTTCTCATCAGTCATGCTTGTCGATGTGGAAGTGATTATGTTAAGTATGATTGCAGAGTGTAGTCATGAGATAATACTAGTAGTCTCTTTGCTTCTTTTGCACTTTTAAATGTATGTTTAAAATCTCAATTGTTCAAATGTTAATTCTCACGTTGATGAACTTGATGAGTGAAGTTGAATTACCCTGAAGCTTTGGGGTTAATCTAAGCACTCCTGGCGGAGTTGCTGAGAGGTAAGGTGTGAATGTTTGAGACCTGTGGTCTTACTTAGCGATTCTGCTAATGCATACTTATTTGACATTTCCTCCCAGGTGTCCCTCATGGTTATTCTGTGAGTAGTTTCATCATGTGAAATTCTCAAGGTGGAAGAAAAACAACCTTGGTGCTAAATATGTAAGGGTTGAGGTCTTTTCCCTTCATGATACTTGACTAAATGTTTCAACCCCCAAAACTATACGATATGGTTTGCAATTTGCAATGGTGTCCTATTGTGGTAGTTGGTTGTATTGAATACGATCTTGGCAGTCACGTGGTTTGTGGCCAATTGGATGAAGGGTTTGGCAAGGGTTTTCCCAACGATTTCAAGTCGTCAGTTTGATTGTCTTTTGGTTTAGAGGGAGATTCTTTAGCTTGCTTGCGGAGCAACTGCGCCTAGCCTGAGCTATCCTCATGGCCAGGGTATCGTTGATGGGTATGGTATTGATGTAGCAGAGCCCATCTACAGGTAACTATTATTTTTCCTTACCCCTAAAGTTTTCTCAGTTTTTAACTACATAATCCTTTAACTATTCAGGTTCTAACTTTCTGATATGTTCCCTTTGATAGGTATGGAGTGGCTCCATGCGTTGAACTAGTAAGACATAGGTTCTTTCAACCCTTCACACTTACCTTTCTCGGTTTTGGTAAGTTATGATGGAAAGACTTCATGAAGCCTTTGGCTCACTCATATTTTGTAGTCTCAGGGGTGGTCTCCTTTGGCTTGACCCGGTGTATGAAGACCTATTGTAATTAATATTTTGATGGTGAGAACTTATGAGGGTCTCTCTGCTTGTGGCAGGGTTTAATGGATTGGCCTCGGTTACTATCTCTATATTTGTACTTGTGTGAATATGGGATTCCAAAAGGGTATTTTTTTTCTTTCGTGTATGTAATCATGGGTATTGTCTTTTGAAGTTTGAAATGTAATAATAAAGGGCATCTGTGCTTTCATTGTATGAGGCTTATATGCCTGTATGAGTAAACCCTTGCTACTGTATTTTTGAATGGTGTCTTCGTCAGTATAAAAACTTTAATGGAAATATCGCTTGTCTAAATAAATGGATTTCATGTTAAATGCAATATCTACCCTGGATCTGTCTTGCATATTTCTTTCCTATGATAGAATTTATAAGAATGTATGCGTTGTTATAGTCTCATCCTATAACTAGACTATTGGGATATTAAATGGTAGCTTTGTATTTCGTTGATACTAGCGATACTCTTATACAGAGTCTAATTTATCATAAATGATCCTGGGCAAGATGAACTACTCCAGGGGTTTGATACCCATACCTATGGTTTACCAGTTTTGAAAAGTATGGGTGCCTATCTTTATGTTATGAGATTCGAACCATGAACTGGGAGGTCCCATTAGAGTTTTCAAGTTTTAAGATGTAATGTTAAGCTTGCGTTTGTACTCGTGTGTAGTTTTGACCTTCGTAAGTCTGCTATGTTTAAGGTTAAGAATTTAAAGTGGAAACAAATCATGGTTGTTGAAGTTAACCTGTGGTATCGATTTGCGTTTGACTTCTGTAGTTTTAAATAATGGAATTCCTGATTCCTTCTATGAATTTCTATTTTACTATTTACAATGGTGAAGGGTTAGCTAACGTAGATTAGGTTTAAGGTTACTACGTATTCAATAATTTTGGTTTGATATGAAATCCACTTTGAGTGGGGATGGGATTCAATCCACGAATTAAGAGACAAGCCCGTAAGGGTTTTGGGATTGGCACCGATATTTAAAATGCAGATGACAATTGAATTATATGTGAATCTATGTTTGGATATGTGAACCTATGTTTTGGAATGTGAATCTCAGTGTTATACTTGATGCATTTAAAGTTTGACTAAAGATTGTTATCGTAGAGATATTTGATATTTTAAATGTGTAGTGCAGTTGAAAGTTTTGATGTCTAGTTTTTATTTCTCTTTGGTAATGTTTCTAGTATAGATAGGGTAAGAATGTAAAAGATCTAACAGGTATAGGTGAACCCTGTACTACAAATAATGGAATATGATTAAAACATAACAAAAATAAACATATACTAAGAGAATACGATTCAAACATAAAAATATATACCTATAAGAAAGAAATTGTAATAATCCTAACCTAGAAGGCAATATAGGTTATCTAGCAAAGGCTAGCTTGGCTAGACTTGCTAGACCCTCCTCTGGGTTTTGGGCAGAACCTCAAATTTGATATTATGGGTAATGAAAACAATGTTGCAGTATCTATTTGGACTTTTTTAAAGATGAAATTTATTATAACTGGAATTTGAAACATTAAATACTCCATACCTGGCTGCTTGAGTACTTGGTCCCTTCCTATAGAAACCTAGTTGCTTGGCACTTGATTCCTTCCTGTAGTGACCTGCACACTCAACAATGGTTAATGTAGAACCTGTTGTATCTAGCTAACCTGTTAGGGTGATTTCCTTTAGCTGGATAACTTTTGGGTTACCGTGTTTCTCCCAACCATGATCCTACAACCATTCCTGGTTCTGTATGGATCTCCCCGTGCTGGATTCCAACATGCAATGAGATAGAGAGGCCCTAGGTTCACTGTTTGTTTAGTTTCTTGGAGAAGCATTTTTCCCTTTAATTACCATCAGAGAATGATAATGAAAAGATAGCTTGATCCCCAACTTGGGATCTACCCTCTTTAAGTAGGGGATTCTTTAATTATGACTGTTGGAATAATTTGTTTCTTTAAATTAATAAATAATATTTAAAATATATTATTTAATAAGTATTTAGTCTTTTTGCACGAAGACGTTTTCAAAGGCTTAACCTATAAGTGATTTCTTATTTAAGCTCTTCATAATAATTATGGTAACAATAATTATAATAGTAGTAATTATATCCTAGGTATCAATACACTATTAGTATTATTAAATAATGTGGTCCCACTATGAATAACCTATATGCAATAAATGTCTTTTATAAATAAATAATCACATCATTATTTATTACAATTCTTAATATCAATATTTAATCCTGTATGATACTTTGGTTTAGCAAATTAGGGTTAAGGTCCACTTCTTTGGACGGTCTTTCGGTAGGCTTGGTTAGGCACCTCTAGTCTCTCTCTTGCAAGTCGGATTCCCTTGTTTTAACATGGTAGTTCCCGTAGTACTTGATGATAGATAAATATGAATCATTTAATCAAATCAAATAAGTGTGAAGAAAGTAAAAGTGCTATTCAAAGTCCTTCCGACTCAACACTTTGAGATTTAGTAACCTCGAGTTCTCTGCAGACCCTTTTAACTCAACACTCTCACATGGGTGTTACGCTAGTGAAATTTCTAGAGCCTCTGCTCAACTATTGCTAGAATGTGGTTGTGAGGCACATCTAGGATATTTAAGTTTCCTCGGATCCAGTATTCATTTATCAAGCTTGGAGTGCTCCAGGGCTTAGGCCCAACACTCAATGTACCTCAGGGCTTAGTCCCAGTACATAAACATTCTTCTAGGTACATCAAGGCTTATGCCCAGTACGTAGGTTATATGTCTGTTTTTGAGTCCATGCTCAACACACTCATAAAGTCAAATCATGTAAAATCATAGCTCTACACAGTAAGTAACAAAAGATCATATCAGTATATTAGGGTTTGTAACCTTATCAAAGCTGAAGAACATCATTAAAACATTGGGGCCTTCTCTCCCAATATGTACTCAAATAAAGAAGTCAGTCAGGATCCATGCCCGATATGTCGATATACATATAAAAGAATAAATCATAGGTGCTAGGGCTCATGCCCAATACTCAAAATAAACATAGGTGTTGGGTCCTTGGCCCAATATAACAACAAGTTAGTTAGTCCAAAATTCAGGATATTACATCCCTTCCCGCTGAGAATGACACCGTCCCGGTGTTTCTAGGGACTAGGAATGAAGTCATGAAACAAGGCAGGGTATCCCTCTTTCATGGTGGCCTCATTCTCCCAAGTAGCCTCATCTGGTCCAAACTGCCTCCATTGCACTTTCAGATAAGTAATGGTCCTCCTCCTAAGCTGGACCTCTCTCTTGTCTAGAATGTGGAGTGGTTCTGGTGTGAACTCCCCTTCGGGCTCCACCTGTAATAAGGACCAATCAATAACATGTTTAGTATTGTATACATATTTCTTTAATAGTGAAGCATGAAAAACATTATGAACTTTTATATGAGATGGTAAGGCTAACTCATAAGCTACGGGGCCCTTCTTGGCCAGTATTTCAAAAGGTCCACAAAATCTCGAGGCTAGTTTCCCGCAACATCCCAAGCTCAATGAGCTTTGTTTTGCCTTTATTTTTAGAAACACATGTTCACCGACTTGGTAATATTTGTCTTTTCTTTTCTTGTCTGCATAACTCTTTTAGCGGTCTTGTGCTTCTTTTAAGTTCAGTTGTACCTTGGAGACTAGCTGTTCCAAGTCCTTTAATAGGTCAGGTCCTAACATAAGTCTGTCTACTGGACTGTCCCAAGTCACGGGGGTCTGACATTTCCTGCCGTAGAGTACTTTGAAAGGACTCATTTTGGCCGAGGTTTGATAACCATTGTTGTATGCAAACTCCACGAGATGCAAATAATCTTCCCACTTGGTGGGGTTGTTCATGACATACATCCTCAAAATGTCCTCGAGGATTTGGTTTATTCGTTCTATTTGTCCGTCGGTGTGGGGATGGTATGAGGTAATGAATTGTAAATGGGTTTCCAAACCGAAGAAAAATGCTCTCCAAAAGTTACTAGTGAACTTCGTGTCTCGATCAGAAATGAATGCTTTGGGTATCCCGTGCAATCGAAAGATCTCTTTTAAGAATATTTATGTGATGTGAACTACTTTGTAGGTAGATTTCACTGGTATAAAGTGGGCTACTTTATACACCTTGTCTACCACTACAAATACGGAGTCGTTCAGTTTCTTACTATTGGGTAATCCTGTAATGAGGTCCATACTTATTACCTCCCATTTACATTTCGATATGGGTAAAGGTTAAAGTAATCTGGAGGGGTGTTGGTGTTCTGCTTTGACCAATTGACACTCCTGACATTTCCCGGTGAACATTGCGATGTCAGCTTTCAGCTTAGGCCAAAAGTAATGTTTTTTTATGGCCGATATCATCTTTTGATATCCAGGGTGCCCTGAATAGGGTTTCTGGTGAAACTCGGTGAGAATGTTTTATCTAATGTCTCCACTCTCTGAGATGTAAAGTCAGTCTTTCGACCACAGTAGTCCCGATTCGTCTATCTTATATTCTTTCTTCTATTGGAAAATTCTGTCTTCCTGGATCTTTGCGAGGATTTCCGTGTAATAACGGTCACTCTTACATGCCGTTCGAATTCTGTGGTGTAAGTCTGAGCCGGTTTGGCTCACTGTGACCTCGTAAAGCATATGTGCTTGATAGCTCAAGGCATCGGCAATCTTGTTTTCCTTTCCTTTTATATTCTTTAGTTCGAAATGCTATTCACTAAGGAACGATAACCACCTGGCCTACCTGGCATTTAGGTCAGGTTGGTCAAAAAGGTATCTCAAGCTCATGTTATAAGTCATCAATAGGAATTTCTTTCGCATGAGATAATGTCGCCACATTTTCAGAGCATGGATGATAGCGACTAGTTCGAGGTCATGAGTAGGATAGTTCTGTTCATGCTCTTTCAATTTCCTGGATTCGTAGCATATGCAAAAATTATCTTGCATAAGGACTCCCCCGAGTCCTTCCTTTCTTTCATCCATGCAAACGACGAAGTCCCCATTGGGATCCGCGATACGCAGAATCGGTGCACTAATCAGTAGTTGCTTCAGCTTTTGAAAGCTTTCTTCACACTTATCCGTCCAGATAAACTTGTTTGCCTTTTTCTACAAGGCGGTCATGGGACATGGAATCCATGAAAATTTTTCAATGAACTTTCGGTAGTAGCCGGCTAATCCTAAGAACGATCTTATATCTAATACGGAAGTAGGTGTGGGCCATTCTTCAATAGCTTTGACCTTTTTTGATATCGACGGCTATTCCCTTCTCGGAAATTATATGTCCTAAGTATTGAATTTCGGATCTGTAGAAATCACACTTACTAAGCTTGGCATAAAGCTGGTGCTCCCTTAGTATCCATAAAACAATTCATAGGTGCTCCTTGTGTTCTACTTCGTTCTTGGAGTAGATCAAAATGTTGTTAATAAAGACTAGAATGAACTTATCAAGGTATTTACTAAAGATGATGTTCATCATGCACATAAAGTTGGCCAGTGCGTTCGTCAAACCAAAAGGCATCACTATGAACTCGTAGTGGCCATAACGGGTTCAGAATGCGGTTTTATTGATATCCTCATCACAGATCCTCACCTAGTGATATCCGGATCATAAATCGATCTTCGAGAAGATATTTTCCCCTCCGACTTGGTCGAACAAGTCGTCGATCCTAGGGAGTGGGTAGCGGTTCTTAATGGTCATCTTGTTGAGTTGGTGGTAATCGATGCACATCCGCATCGTTCCATATTTCTTCTTGATGAGGAGTATCGGTGCACCCCAAGGGTACACGCTTGTTCGGATGTACCCTTTGTCTATTAACTCTTGTAACTAAATCTTGAGCTCCACCAATTCTGGGGTGCTCATGCAATACGAGGCTTTGGAAGCTGGTACTGACCTGGACGTTAGCTCGATGGAAAATTCTAAGTCTCGTTTGGGTCGTAATCCCGGTATTTCTTCTGGGAATACATCCTCAAATTCCATGAGAACTGGGAAGTCTTCGATCTTTTGTTCCCTATTAGTTTCTATGTTTTGGATATTGACGGCAAAGAGTTTGCAACCTTTCCTGATACATTTCTTTGCTTGTAAGGCGGAGATCTGTCGTACTGACACCTTCTTAGGGATACCCTAAATCATCTTCTAATTCCCTTGGTCATCCCTGTAGAGTAAGGATTTGTTTAAGCATCCTAGGAGGACATGGTGTTCTTCTAACCAATCCATGTCAATGAGTACATCATACGACCCTAGGGGTAGAATGTTTAAATCTAACCTAGTTTGGAATCCATTTAAGTCTATATCTAACAAGTTTTAACTAACTTGGAGACCTTTCATTTGATACTGGTGGATAGTTGTAGAAGCCACGGTTTCTCATGAGGTTCTCGGTTCAACTTACAAGTGTCCACTAACTTAGGGTAGATATAACTTCGGGAAGCTCCGGGATCTATTAAAACTGAAATGACAGTGTTAGAGATCTTACCCTCTATTTCCACCATGGTGGCTTGGTGATCTACCTGTCAACCATCGAGAGCAGCATAAATCCTTGGTGTCTTTGCCATGTCTCCTACTGTAGGTTCTTCCTGGACGTTGCGTAAAACACCGTCCATTTTGTTGGGGTAGTCTCTGTAGTAGTGTGGCCCTTGGCATTTCCAACAAGAAATAGTTGGTGGGACAACTTTTGTCCCTTTGTTGAAAACCGTCTTGTTGACAGGTGGTCGGGGTGCACTTGGTCATGCTTGAGGTCGGTTGAAGCTTCTATTGGGAGGAAAAATGTTGTTATGTTTTCGATAAGGTGGAGGCCTAAAACCCGGTCTGCAATTGTCCGAGAAGGTTATGAACCTACCTCTATTTCTGTTGATGTTGTCATTCGTTGGTTTTCCATGTTCATAACATAGCCTTTCCCTATGTAAGGTTACATCAAGGGTTTTGGGCATGTCACACTCTATCTTTTCTCTAAAGTTTGGTGGCAGCCCTCCTAAGAACTGTTGTATTTTGACCTTCTCGTCTTTGATGTATGGCACATAGTGCAGTAAGTATAAGAATCAGTTTATGAATGCTTCCATAATCAGGGAGCCCATTTTTAACTCATGAAATTCTTTTATTTTCTTGTTAAAGAATCTTTCAGACATACACTTGTTCTTGAATATTCTGTTGAAAGTATCCCAGGTTATGTCTCTTAGTTCTTGTCCTTTGGTGTGTTTAAAGTCTCGCCACCATCTGGTAGCTTTACCATTCAGGTTGTAAATGGCTAGTCGGGCTTGCATTTCACTGGAGTAATTGTGAACTTTGAAGTATTTATTCATCCCTAGAAGCCACCCTCAGAATTTTCCCAAGAGTTAATCTCTCCGTCCTATGTTGGGGATTTTATCTTTCGGAATTACCCTTGCATACTGTCATCACTTTTTCTCTTTTTCTTGCAAGGAGGTGGTGAACCTTTATCATTGGAAGAGCTCTTACAGTCTTCTTCCATTGATTTAGGTATGTGTTCTCCCTGCTCTTCTCCTTTAGGGCAGGAAGTCCTTTTTGTGTGATTGTTTCCCTTTTTAAAAGTGTTGACTGAGAGTGTGGGATGTCTCTGAGCTTTTGCCTTTGTTAAAGTATGAAGCAGTGCCTCATTTATGGCTTGCTACTCTCTTCTTTCTTGCATGTTTTCGTCTCACAAACTTTGGAATTCAGCCTGTAGATTCTGCATGGATTTCATTAAATCCGAGTTGAGTTCCACCACAATTTCTTGCTCTCATGGTGGTGAGTTCAGATTACCATGTATGTTGTTGCCCCTTTCTACATTCATTTTCAGACAGTGACTGTACGTGTAATGTTATATAAGTATAAAGGGCATAAAATCATGTTAGTTTATTTTCAAATAAAACAAAATAAAATTTAAATGTATGTTTTTGTTTACCGTGTATCTGCAGCGCATGTTTGTAATGAGCTCAACAGGTCACTTAGTTTTGTAACTGAGCTCTGATACCACTTGTAATGTCCCCAAAAATAATAGAATAAAAAAAAAAATTCCTTCACCCTGCAAATCTGCCTAACACCAATTATAATTTATGAAATAACTTCAGTGCTGTAAAAGGTATTGGTACTTTCATTTAGTATCTAAGTATTTGGAAGAATTTCTAACAAGGTAGTTCTGATCGATCATGCTTGTTGATGCGGAAGTGATTATGTTGAGTATGATTGCAGAGTGTAGTCATGAGATAATACTAGCAGTCTCTTTGCTTCTTGTGCGCTTTTAAATGTATGTTTAAAATCTAAATTGTTCAAATGTTAATTCTCAAGTTGATGAACTTGATGAGTGAAGTTGAATTACCCTGAAAATTTGGGGTTAATCAAAGCACTCCTGGCGGAGTCGCTGAGAGGTAAGGTGTGAATGTTTGAGACCTATGGTCTTACTTAGCGATTCCGCTAATGCATACTTATTTGAAATTTCCTCGTAGGTGTCCCTCGTGGTTATTTTGTGATTAGTTTCATCATGTGAAACTGTCAAGGTGGAAGAAAAACACCCTTAGTGCTAAATATGCAAGGGTTGAGGTCTTTGTCCTTCATGATACTTAACTAAATGTTTGAACCCCCAAAACTATACGATATGGTTTGCAATTTGCAATGGTGTGCTATCGTGGTAGTTGGCTGTATTGAATGCACTCTTGGCAGTCATGTGGTTTGTAGCCAGCTGGACAAAGGGTTTTTGCAATGTTTTTCCCAACGATGTCAAGTTGTGAGTTTGATTGTGTTTTGGTTTAGAGGGAGATTCTTTAGATTTCTTGTGGAGCAACTACGCCTGGCCTGAGCTACGCTCATGGCTAGGGTATCATTGATGTGTATGGTATCGATGTAGCAGAGCCCATCTACAGGTAACTACTCTTTTCATTACCCCTGATGTTTTCTCAGTTTTTAACTCCATGATCCTTTAACTATTCAGGTTCTAACTTTTTGATAAGTTATGGTTGATAGGTATGGAGTGGCTCCCTATGTTGAACCTGGAAAGATCCCTTACGAACTACTCTTCGCGTTTGGAACTGGTAAGACCCGGGTTCTTTGAACCCTTCACACTTACCTTTCTCGGTTTTGATAAGTTATGATGGTGAGACTTTGTGAAGCCTTTGGCTCACTCAGATTTTGAATTCTCAGGGGTGGTCTCCTTTGGCTTGACCCGGTGTATGAAAACTTGTCGTAATTAATATTTTGATGGTGAGAACTTCTGAGGGTCTCTCCTCTTTGTAGCAGGGTTTAATGGATTGGCCTCGGTTGCTATCTCTATATTTGTACCTATGTGAATATGGGATTCTCAAAGGGTATTTTTCTTCTTTCATGTATGTAATCATGGGTATTGTCTTTTGAAGTTTGAAATGTAATAATAAAGGGCATCTGTGCTTTCATTTCCATGAGGATTATATGGTTGTATGAGTAAACCCTCGCTACTATATTTTTGAATGGTGTCTTCGTTAGTATAAAAAATTTAATGGAAATATTGCTTGTCTAAATAAATGGATTTCATGTTAAATGTGATATCTACCCTGGCTATGTCTTGAGTATTTCTTTCCTATGGAACAATTTATAAGAATGTATGCACTATCATAGTCTCATCCTGTAGCTAGACGATTGGGTTATTAAATGGTAGATTTGTATTTCGTTGATACCAATGATACTCTTATCCTGAGTCGAATTTATCATAAATGATCCTGGGCAAGATGAACTAACCAGGGGTTTGATACCCAGACCTGTGGTTTACCAGTTTTGAAAAGTATGGGTGCCTATCCTTAGGTTATGAGATTCGAACTGTGAACAGGGGAGGTTCCCATTAGAGTTTTCAAGTTTTAAGATGTAATGTTAAGCCTGCATTTGTACTCGTGTGTAGTCGTGACCTTCGTAAGTCTGCTATGTTTGAGGTTAAGACTTTAAAGTGGAAACAAATCATGGTGGTTGAAGTCTTCCTGTGGTATCGATTTGCGTTTGACTTCTGTAGTTTTAAATAATGGAATTCCCGATTCCTTCTATGAATTTCTATTTTACTGTTTACAAGGGTGAAGGGTTAGCTAACATAGATTAGGTTTAAGGTTACTGTGTGTTTAATAATTCTGGTTTGATATGAAATGCACTTTGATTGGGGATGGGATTCAATCCACGAACTAAGAGACAAGCCCATAAGGGTTTTGGGATTGGCACCCATATTTAAAATGTAGATGAGGATTGAATTATATGTGAATCTATGTTTGGATATGTGAACCTATGTTTTGGAATGCGAATCTCTGTGTAATACTTGATGCATTTAAAGTTTGACTAAAAATTGCTAGCGTAGCGATGTTTGATATTTTAAATGTGTAGTTCAGTTGAAAGTTTTGATGTCTGGTATTTATTTCTATTTGGTAATGTTTCCAGTATAGATAGGGTAAGAATGTAAAAGATCTAACAGGTATAGGTGAACCCTGCACTACGAATAATGGAATATGATTCAAACAAAACAAAAATAAACATATACTAAGAGAATATGATTCAAACAGAAAAATCTATACCTATAAGCAAGAAATTGTAATAATCCTAACCTAGAAGGCAATATAAGTTGTCTAGCAAAGGCTAGCTTGGCTAGACCTGCTAGACCATCCACTTGGTTTTGGGTAGAACCTCGAATTTGATATTATGGGTAATGAAAACAATGCTGCAGTATCTATTTGGATTTTTTTAAAGACTAACTTTATTATAACTGAAATTTGAAACATTAAATACTCCATACCTGACTACTTGAGTACGTGGTCCCTTCCTGTAAAAACCTAGCTACTTGGCACTTGATTCCTTCCTGTAGTGACCTGCACACTCAACAATGGTTATTGCAGAACCTGTTGTATCTAGCTAACCTGTTAGGGTGATTTGCTTTAGTTGGATAACGTTGGGGTTATCGTGTTCCTCCCAACCATGATCCTACAACCGTTCTTGATTCTGTATGGATCCCCCCAAGATGGATTCCAACATGCAATGAGAGATAGAGGCCCTAGGTTCAGTACTGGTTCAGTTCCTTGGAGTAGAAGTTTTTCCTTTAATTACCATTAGAGAATGATAATGAAAAGATAGATTGATCGCCAACTTGGGATCTTCCCTATTTAAGTAGGGGATTCTTTAATTATGACTATTGGAATAATTTGTTTCTTTAAATTAATAAATAATATTTAAAAGATATTATTTAATAAGTATTGAGTCTTTTTGCACTAAGACTTTTTCAAAGGCTTAATCTATAAGTGATTTTTGATTTAAGCTGTTCATAAAAATTATGGTAACAATAATTATAATAGGAGTAATTCTATCCTAGGTATCAACACACTATTACTATTATTTACAATCATGGATGTCCACTAACTATTGATAATTTTATTAGTATTAGTAAATAATGTGGCATCCCACTATGCATAACCTATATGCAATAAATGTCTTTTATAAATAAATCATTATTTATTACAATTCTTAATACCAATATTTAATCCTGTATGATACTTTGGTTTAACAAATTAGGGTTAAGGTCCACTTCTTTGGACGGTCTTTTGGTTGGCTTTGTTAGGCACCTCTAGTCTCTCTCTTGCATGTCGGATTCCCTCGTTTTAACATGGTAGTTCCCGCAATACTTGATGATAGATAAAGATGAATCATTTAATCAAATAAAATAAGTGTGATGAAAGTAAAAGTGCTATTCAGAGTCCTTCCGACTCAACACTTTGAGATTTAGTAACCCCGAATGCTCTTCAGAGCCTTTTAACTCAACACTCTCACATGGGCATTACACTAGTGAAATTTCTAGAGCCTCTACTCAACACTAGTGCTAGAATGTGGTTGTGAAGCACATCTAGGATATTTAAGTTTCCTCAGATCTGGTATTCGTTTATCAAGCTTGGAGTCCTCTAGGGCTTAGGCCCAACACTCAATGTACCTCAGGGATTACTCCCAATAAATAAACATTCTTCTAGGTACATCAACGCTTATGTCCATTACGTAGGTTATATGTGTGTTTATGAGTCCATGCTCAACACACTCATAAAGTTAAATCATGTAAAATCATAGCTCTGCACAGTAAGTAACAAAAGATCATCTCAGTATATTAGGGTTTGTAACCTTATCAAAGTTGAAGAACATCATTAAAACATTGGGGCCTTCTCACCCAGTATATACTCAAATAAAGAAGTTAGTCAGGGTCCATGCTCGATATGTTGATATACATATAGAGGAATAAATCATAGGTGCTAGGGCTCATGCCCAATACTCAAAATAAACATATGTGCTCGGGCCATGGCCCAATATAACAACAAATTAGTAAGTCCAAAATTTGGGATATTACAGAAGCATCCTTATAAAGAAACCATATCTCATAAGTGAAGAAGAGTGGTTCAAAATGTCCATGTAAGAGTTTGTGTCATGTGGAAAAGTGTGTTGTTTTCATATATCCACACAAAGCATTGAGAAATTGTTGAGAATCTAAAATTATCAATTGGCACATTCTTTATAGATATGTTTGCATGTCAATGAAACCCTACAATTTTTGCAAGAGAGCAAGGTGCCAAATAATTTTCAAAAAATAAGTATCACTTTATTTTAGAAGTGTCACAATGCCATGGTGTATAAGGGGAATGGAGGACATACATATAAAGAACAAATTCAAGTGAGACAAGAAGCTAAAATACTCACAAAGTTCTTTCCTATCAATAAGAAACTAAAACTTATTTCCTTATTTTTTCTAACATTTTTAGGGATATATGCTAATGAGTGCCAATAAACCAAATAACGTCAAAAATGAATTTTACCATTGTGGATCAGCCACCACTTGATAAGCACTTACTACACTAGTTGGAAGATTTTTTTTTTTCATTTTTTTGTACAACGAATTCTAGTCTTTGAACCCATAATAATTGGATTTTAGTATAAATTGTTTGGTCTAATTTGTGTCTAGATGTGCTTATTTGAATTAATTGGGCATATAAATGTGTATAAGCAAGTCGTTAATTAATGATTTTGTTGAGTATGATTGTCATTGATGTCAAAGAACTTCACTAATGACAAAGGAAAAGTATAGCAATTAGTTTAAATGGTGGATGCCATATTTAGTTGATGCTTAATTCTTGCTGGCTCTTAAAAACTAATCGAAAATGTCGAAACAAAAAGGTGGTCAATATTCATACAAAGTTAGTCAGTGACGATCTCTTGTATTATGATCGAGTCCTTGTAAATTAATTTAATAGTCGATCTGTTGTCGATCGGTGCTGACATCTTAATAGTCTAACTCTTGTCAACCATTTTCAATTGAGACGGAGTCAAAGACTTAGTCGGCAAGTTGGAGTCGAAATCAGAATTATCATTCAGAACTAGAGTTACGAGTCGGAATCACAATCAGAAATTCGGAGTCAGAGTTCGACATCAGAATCGGCAAGTCGGAGTCGAAACGATAGAGTAGAGTTTGAAATTGAAATCGACAAGTCAGAGTCGAAACGGCGGAGTCGGAGCCACTGAATTAAGAATGTATTTTTGAGGTTCTCACTCCCGTCATTGGAATCGGCAAATCAAAATTAGAATAGCGGAGTGAGAATCAATGAGGAATATTGACATATTGTAAATCAACGAATAAGAAATTCAGATTCGACATGTCGGATGTAACATCTCCATATATATGTTAGTGTTATTTTGAGAAAATAAAAATTTTGCTCCTCTAGCCGTTAACCAAATCACACTTTAATAACATAAAAGACCTCAATTATTTATAATACACTTTCTTGATGCTGGTTATTATCAAAGAATGAAACATAATGACATAACATACCCATGTGTCGATTCAGTATTTTAAGGGGAGCTTTGAGAACTCTTTTCATATTGCTCATCTACTCCTTATCATATCGCTTTAGTACTATTTAGTTAAACGGTTAGCATTTCACTTTCCTTATCAACTTCATCCACACTAAATAATGATGTGAACACAAATGTACTAAACATTAATAGAAAAACATATATAAAACGATCATGAGTAATTATTGGCTATTAAACTCCTCGCTTAATTCTTCATGAAATACTTTGATATAATATACATTGAAAGTAATAAAGACACAAGCAGCTAATTTAAACAACGAACCATAAAATCACATAAGCGATCATCAAAAGCCACATAGATTACAAATGCAGATCCATTTAATGCCTTCAACCACACAATATGAATATAAGCAATTCCATCATGCAAAATGCATCGAATCCCCAGAGTTTTTACTATAAGATAAAGACTAGGAACTATAGATTCAGGGGACCATACACTTATAAGATCTTCTCCACATGGACAACATAATAACCATTCAATACATTTTGACAATAAACCACATGACAACAATACACCAACCATCATACACCATATATAAACGTGGTTCACCCAAAACTTGGGCTACGTCCACAACACCCGTCGCAATATATTATTTCATCAAATAATAATTACATCCTGCAACTCAACGGTTGCATTATTTACCTTCCATTACCTGGAAGTCTCTCTCATGGAGAGCATCTTCTAACATTCAAAGTGAGAAGCCTTACCATTAATTCCCATAGTTTACATATGATAATACCTATATTAGCTATGTTCTCAACATACACTAATTATGTTTTATCCGAGTAGAAAACCCACCTTACTAACAATGCTTTCAGCTCCCACAAGTGTTACGTCTCCTAGGACAGATTGTGGGGGTAATATCCTAAAGCAGAGAAAAGTTAAATTACATCTTAATTATAAAACGCATCTACATATGCTATTATTAAAACAAGATAGGGATCAACCGTGGGTGTAATACCCAATGTAGAGAAGTGTTACACTATTGTTTAAATAAAAACTCATCCACGGGTGCTATTACTAAATCGAGACAGGAATACAAAAATAAATGGATCCTGCCGTCAATACAGAGATCCTGAAGCCAATGCAGATGTATGTTATCATCCTTCTCTTTTCTCTTCTAAACATAAGTATTTGAAATATGTTTTTCTTTCAGCAACAAAGAAAACAGAAAAAAATAGATCCTGCAGCAAGTACAGAGATCCCGAAGCCAATGCAGACTTATGCTATCAATTGTAGCACAATAACCTAACCATCCTACAAATCTACATTATTGATGGCAGCATAATAACCTAACCATCCTACAGATCTACACTATCAATGCCAGAATATTATATATATATAAATACCAAATCGAAGGAGTGGTACAGGGATCAATAAACGGAAATCCAACTCTTTTTTATCAATGTTTATTAAAAAAATAAGCATTTGGAAAAAACGCATAGCATCTTCCGCCATCGGGATCATTTCCAATCATAAATACTACGGCTTTTAGCACTACAAGGATCTATGATCTTGTCGAGATCGATCGATAACAATCGAGCCAACCAACGGATCTGGATGCTAAGTCTTTTCTTCAACCCAACGCAGAAATCAAAGATAAGAAATCCTAAATCCACAGGAGCCAGCAGGGATCGATAAGTGCATCCATAGAGATCAGGGTTACTACTGGATCGACGCTCATGTAGGAATATAACAGAGGTTAATAACTTAACAACGTATGATGGCTCTAAAGCTGGACATAGAAGCAATACTACAAAAATAAGGGAACTCCACGCAGCAGGTGTAACTTTAGGAATCTCCTCTGAAAACTGCCAAACCAAAGGATATACAGCAAAAAAAATCATAAATATGTTTTTATCAATGCAGCAGTGGTCCTGGACACACAGACGTCCATGATTTGCAACAATTTTCAACATTGCAGCAGTACTCCTGGACACACAGAGGTCCACGATTTGTAACATTTTCAATACGACACCTCATCCGAATGGAGATCACTGTTTATGTGATTCGTTTGAGTAGAGTAAAATTTCAAGCGATACATAAAACGGAGATGGCATCCCTTCGATGCGATGAGCATAATACAGATTTATTTTAAACAAAAATTGCAGAGGTATCCATCTATTAATCCATTGTACTGAATTCACATACATGTAGAGGAAACTGACGCCATACCTGCCAATACTGGAGGCAACCACGACCCATTGAATAGTAATACATCGAATCCAGTCCAAGCATGGGTTAGACGAACATCGTATCGGGATCTCCCTCCGAGTCTATATTTTTTTCCCCTTTTTCATTAGCTATTACCTAATATAAATATACAGTCGTCTCAGCTCGTCACCTTCCCCCGAAGATACAACTGGCAGTTCTTAAAACAAGAAGTGGTTCTCACTAAGTTCCAAGTGGCGCTAAGCTAAGTTTGAGTTAACTGTTTGTGTTAACTTCATGAGACATATTTCCTATTCTCTCGCTAAGTGCTTCTCCACTACAACCACTCGATATCCTTCCAAAATCTTCTAAAAAATACTCTTCCTTAGAACTAAGGAGTGCGCCATCTTAAAATGGGGTAGGTTTATTGATTAATACGTCAAGAATATATATATAAATAAAAATAATTCAAATGTTATGTACAAGGCTTCCACTTAATATGTTAGCATATATGAATTAATATTTGCCTAGGTTTATCCTTAGTTTTTAGGATGTCACCTAATATCTTCATATCATTATATCATACATGTATATAATATATATATATATATATATAGCATCCTTCGGTGATGCTAAGTAATAAATTCCAATGTAAGTTGAAGGTAATACTTTAGAGCTTCACAACATAACCTCTCAGTATCAATTATCGAGGTCGGAGTACTATATATATATATATATATATAAATGATCTTTCTTAGAGTTACTTAGGATTATACTGTCATAGCCATCTTTATACCAAAGGATAAACCCTATAGCTATTCAAAAAGTTGAGACGAGTAATCGCTTCCTCCATCTATGATGACGATAGTTATAACCTTTTAAGGTCAACTCGTAAACTGCTTACCCTTATTCAAGTGCTTGAGGCACTACGATGATTCCCACCATCTATCGTTACATTTCGATGGCTAAATTTATTATCACTTCTCCCTCCTAGTGAAATCAACTTCCTGTCGTTCAGCTATGTCACCGTCTTTAGCATTTATGTTTACAATCTACGGCTTAGGAATTAATCACATAGTTTTCAAGGTTTACTGGTGGGGCCTTGGCCTTGAGCTCCTCACCAGTAACTGGTACAATAATCCTTTACAATTACACAATAATAGGATAAAAATTAGGGATATTACATCCTCCTCCCCTTAAGAATAACACTGTCCTCAGTGTTCATGCTTTTTCAACAGTCCATCTTTTACTCTTGCATCGTAATTTCATGAATTTTTGCACATCGTTACTGATCACACCTTTCTTTTCGACTACAAAACTGGGATTTAAAGAAAATTTGTTTAGTCAAAACTTATGATTAATTTCATAATCAAACTGAGGAACATAACAATGAGCCCCTTTATTGCAATATAAAATTTTGCAATTCATGGAATATCTTTTTGTCTTTGTTTGTGCTTCTATTATCACAAGCATGCATAAATCTCGCTCTCCAATAATGTAGACTATTAACTTAATATAAACACATCTTTCACTTAATCCAATAAATTCTTGCCTAACACCTCAGTGCTCACGCAGCAATCATTTCTCTCATGTATTGCCTAACACCTTAGTGCTCACGCAGCAAACATTTGTCTCATGTCTTGCCTAACACCTTAGTGCTCACGCAGCAAACATTTCTCTCATGCATTGCCTAACACCTTAGTGCTCACGCAGCAAACATTTCTCTCATGCATTGCCTAACACCTTAGTGCTCACGCAACAAACATTTCTCTCATGCATACTAAGCAGCGTCCTGCCTCCCGCATATGCATCTTCTTTATAGTTTGCCTAGGTCTTTACAGCTTGTCGATTCTCTTGAGAATCCCGGTGGCTGTCAACTCCCTGACTTCTAGGGACTGCTTCAATGCCTTTAATGCACTCTTACACTCTTCCCCTCAAGCCTTCTCGCTTGAGTCCAGGAATTTATTTCGATAACCATCATTTATTATTTCTTACAATTTTTGTAAATTACAATATGTCATGTACTAACGGTAAATAGATTCACTTATTTGCTTATCATTCATCATAATTACACACACATATCACCAATCAGGGTTCATTCCCACTGTAATCCATACTATAATACAATGTAAATCACTTACTCTTGAGTGATTTTGCCCAACTCATCAACGTTCCACTTGTTCACGACATCGGTCGTAACTATGATAATCTCCTTAAATGTTAAAAAAAATAAACTCCATCGTCTAAACCATGGTTGTGAAATCTCATAATTTGATCAATATAATAAGATGTATAAAACTGAATCATTACTTACTCTTGAGTGGTTAACTCAACCATTTAACCCAATGAATAATAACTTTCCTTTTTGATTGGTTATATTCATGATGAAGTCCTGCAACGTTAGTACATAACCACTATACGACATCTCCATGGTTGTGAAAATCTCATAATCTGATCAATATAATAAAATGTATACAACTAAATCATTACTTACTCTTGAGTGTTTAACTCAACCATTTAACCCAATGAATAATAACTTCCCTTTTTGATTGGTTATATTCGTGATGAAGTCCTGCAACGTTAGTACATAACCACTATACGACATCTCCATGGTTGTGAAAATCTCATAATCTGATCAATATAATAAGATGTATAAAACTAAATCATTACTTACTCTTGAGTGTTTAACTCAACCATTTAACCCAATGAATAATAACTTTCCTTTTTGATTGGTTATATTCATGATGAAGTCCTGCAACGTTAGTACATAACCACTATACGACATGCACTTAAACATCTTTCACTTGTTGACCCTTGATCAACTATTAGTAAAGAAAATCATTTGAGTTTTAAATAATTGTTCAAGAGTGGTGAGCTAGATATGTGTGGACTCAAGTTGCAATCTACTTATAGTGTTTATTGGTGGTTTATTGATAAAATTCAACAGTGGAATATTTATACTTTTCGTCCAAATCTTTGAACAAAGCGACACATTCATGCATAATATATTAAATCTTTGCTTTTTGGTATCCATAGATCAAATTTTGTAAATAAAATCCTTTCCCTAAGCATAGTAAAAAGAAAATCATTCTTTATACTACTTTATCCATACATGACCATCTGAAATAAACATCCTCTTCTGGTTCCCTATTTTCCTCCTATGACAGGGTTTACCAAAATAAAAATAAATTAATTTCCTTGATACGTCAATCCTTAGGAACGTATATACATGTTTCGTTTACAACAAGAAGAGATCTCTTAACCACTAAAACTTGCTCACATAAAAGTATAACTTTCATAACACCACTCATAGTGCACCAACATCCATATGAAATGGAATCATGCATTTTCATTATTTGTATCCCTTTAACTATTTGGAATGCTTGAGTATACCTTGTAAGTAATCATAACCATTGTCCTTTTGTTGATCTTCTAAACAAGGTACAAACATGATCTAATGTCGTACATTAGTATTATAATCCCATGTTCTAAACAATCTCACGTAAGAAAGAAATAATGGGATTCCTAACAATTATTCCCCTCTATAGCTTGGTATCTTTAGATGAGGATATATAACAAAGGGTACTCATTTGTGGAGGTACTTTGAGGCGAAGAACATGAGGATTGATTCTCTATAAGACGAGGTCCTAATTATAGAAAACTTCACACGAGTAGAATGCTCAAGTAAATCAATTAAAGTTAATTCTTTGTTAGAAGAATCTCGATACCTTAGCAAGGCTACACTTTTTATGGAAGGTTAGTTTTGCATATATAACGAACCCATAATTTTCTAGTTGATACTTTGTAATATATAAAAGATTTTGTACTACAGAACATAATCTTAACATCAACCTAACTATGCCTCTTTAATAAATAAAGGAATAATGAATATATCACTTAGATATTTATTCAGGTTGACTCCTTGTGCAGCATGCATTACTGTCAACATTAAAATTTCTCCTATTAAAATAACTTTATATAAGGAAAAGAACTTGATAGTTCTTGCCACGTAGTGGGACACTAGACCATCCCAATATTCTTAGTTTTAATGGATCTTTAACATGGATAATTGCTTTTAATAATTATTTGGAAAATCTAAGCTACTTAGATACTCCACTGAATTTCATATTTGGAAATCCTAACTATCGGATAAATCAATTTGATTAGTACTTTACAATCCACAAAAGTACCAACCGTACAAAAAAACAAAAGTTGAAACTGAAAAGGTCTCAACTATCACGGATAACAAGAACATAAATCAAGTCAACCGATTTAAGAGAGTTCTGAATTTTAGCACATAAATCTTTCCTTCACAACTAGGATCTTTTACAAAAAGAAAAACTTATTTCTAATTCTTCTAAAGATTTCTTTCTCGCCATCGAGTGTAAGTAAATATAGAGTAAGAGGAAATCTTCCTCGATAATATTTTCCAATAACAAACCGTTCAATATATAGTAAAACAATTTTCACATATCGCGATGTTATGCTATCATAATGGGACATACTCACTTGCAATTCCAGACGACTTGTTGGTTACTTCTGGTCAAGCTGCTGAACCGAATTCATCCCGTTGCTTATTTCAAGTGGAGTCCCTAACTTGGTTTATCCAACTCATTACCTCATGTTGAGCCCACTATAGGCTGAGTGTTGTAACTCGCACTCTGATACCATATGTAACATCTCCATATATATGTTAGTGTTATTTTGAGAAAATAAAAATTTTGCTCCTCTAGCCGTTAACCAAATCACACTTTAATAACATAAAAGACCTCAATTATTTATAATACACTTTCTTGATACTGGTTATTATCAAAGAATGAAACATAATGACATAACATACCCATGTGTCGATTCAGTATTTTAAGGGGAGCTTTGAGAACTTTTTTCATATTGCTCATCTACTCCTTATCATATCGCTTTAGTACTATTTAGTTAAACGGTTAGCATTTCACTTTCCTTATCAACTTCATCCACACTAAATAATGATGCGAACACAAATGTACTAAACATTAATAGAAAAACATATATAAAACGATCATGAGTAATTATTGGCTATTAAACTCCTCGCTTAATAGTTTCATTATCATGTTGTTAAACTTGCATGATAAAACGAAAATGAAATTTCAAATTAGTTTTATTTGTTAAGGGTCACAATGAAGAATTATGACTACTAGGTGAAAGGGCACAATTGAGGGTATATAAAAAAGGATTTAATCCTTCAAATAGTGTGTCTCTATACATTCAAATAGAAAATCAAACGGTGTACAGACAATAGAGAACGCATAATTAGTTAAAGGGTGGTCGGGAGGCGTAAGGATAGGCTACAAAAGCCTTTAGGAATTCGTAGCTTCCTTCGAGTTGTTGCTCGTAAACAAGGTGTTGTTGCATCCTTCAGTTGTAGCTAAAAATCTTGGGTGTCGTTGCATCCTTCAGTTGTAGATGAAAATCTTGGATGTTGTAGCATCCAACAAGTTGGTGCTTACAAATACTTGAAAATATAATTTTGCAGTAATAGAAAGTGTTTGTGGTTTTCCTAATTGGGTTTCCACGATAAAATTCTTTGTTTTGTTTCTATTGTTGAGTTTGTTTTAAAAGTGATAAAAATTGAAGAAATATCTAAATACTGATTCACCCTGCCCTCTTAGTATTACTTGATTTTTCAATAGATTTATCAACCATTGTAGAAATATTCATATGCAAATATAATTCGATACGAGAAAAAATAATCACTAAAAAAAACAATAAGACCCTAATATAGAAGTAAACATCTTATAAATAAGAAATATGCATTTCCTTCAAAAATTTAGAAGAGTTGATATTCAAAAATATCCAATAAATTAGAAAAAAAATCCATTTCTTAAAAAATATGCGATTAATTTATATTTATAGATATCTTTTAAAAATCATTTTAAATTTTTTTTAGGGTTTTGCTTCATTATTTTTTTTTGTTTGAGTTGATGGGAATTAAATACTTCAACTATGATATCAAATACAATAAAATGTAATTTGAACTTGCAAATTCCTACTATACCAAATATTCATCAAAATTCTTGTTAATACTGAATTTATGTACAATTAAGACTAATATGATGGAATCTTGTTATTATAAATGGACTATAAAGTTTCATATTTGAACTTGTTGAATGTATAGTGTATCACCATGAAAGTATTATAAATATATAATCCATAGTAGTATAAACAATCAACAATTTTGACCTTTTCAATAATCATTATGGGATCTCACCATATAATCTTTGACCATAGTGTAATTTTTCAATATTCAAATCCCATTTTTATTGCAAAAATGGGCTCATCTCCCTCGAAAACCCTATTGAACCTAGATTGTGTAATTTCAATAGATTATATCTATGATTCTAACAACTCCAATAAAAAACGCCACGAAAATTGCCATTTTGTTTTTCAAAATTTTCCATTTTTAAAGTCACGATAAATATTTGATTATAGTTCTTCATCAACCATGATAAATATCTTGTAACTTCAATAGTGAGATATTTGGTTACATGTAAAATAATGT